>PVKC010015141.1:0-21678 GCA_004027635.1 Crocidura indochinensis | reverse complement strand
AAAAAGAGTTTCATCGTCACTATAGATTCTTCAGTCGAATTTTCCTCTTCCAGTTATTACTTTGAAAGATACTGAAGGGTGGAGTGGGATGGTGCTTGATTACACAGCATTGATTTACCGTTCTTCTCAAGTCGTTGAAAGTTGACGATTTCTATGACATACTTGGGGTAGTAAAATCACAGTCTCCTAGAGTTAAAAGAGCACTTGTTCATAACTGTTATTTTTCATTCTAAAATATTTGTTAATAAAAATATCTAATGAGCCGATTCTATAGCACAAAGGCATCATGTTAAATAAATCCATCTAGTTAGTCCTTACAATAACCCATGGAGAAGTTACTATTATACTTATTTATAAAAGACCAGAACTCAGAAGAGTGTTTAATACTTTATGCATTTTATAAATTCTATTACTGTTCTTTGGGGTATTTTGAATCTAAACTCTCATATTCATTACTAAAGCTTTTAGACATTTTGCAGACATTAAGTTTGTATTTATTTTTTGTACCGGTTTCAAAACACTGTTCCCTAAGAAGGTTTTATCTTTTTTATGTAAAAAGAATACCAGGTATAAATGTTGTTAGCAATTGAATCTGGTCACGGTGAGTATTTGAAAATTTATGGACCAAAAATCAAGCTTTGCTATACAGAAGTGTTTGTCTATATGTGATCATAGCCCATAATCTTTCTTGGTGGAAATTGATTGAGCCTATAGAATGGTCCCAGATTACTTAGTTTGTCTGATGCTGTCAAATAAAATTTATAAACCACTGATAATTTAATATCTGAATCTAAGAAAACCAGCAATCTGCTAGAAAAATGTCTTGATTTTTTTCCATTTAGAATGATAACAAAAACTATTTCCCTTTGTGTTAAGCTTAATGCTAAAAACACATAGAAAATAGAAACTGTTAAGATACCATTCAAATTTGTCCTTTTCTGAAAAAACCTGGCTGTGTCACTGTGTGTACCTAACATCTGTTATGTGTGAAACTTAAGGTACTCAGGTATAGTTGAGAATTTCTGCCTTCCTTGTTCACAGAATTTTACTGGAAGATCATAAACAGCTGCTCTGATAAGAAGACCTGAGCTTATGTGGTCAGTATCTATTTGGCAAGTATGCACTATAGGTTATGCTTAGCCTGCATCTGTTCTTATCAATTCAGACAGATTATTCAGACATTTGTAAAATCCCTTCTGATGTAATGATGCGACCGAGAATGTGACATCTCTGATTAAGAGATTAATACAGATTTTACTAAGAAGAAACTTATTTTTTGCTGGCTTGAAAATTATAGAATTTTTTGCCTGGATCAATAGTACAGCGGAAAGGATATATGCCATGCACAAGGCCGACTTGGGATGGATCCTTAACATCCTATGTGCCTTCCAGGGGGGATTTCTAAGCACAGATCAGAAAGACATTCCTGAGTGTTGCTGGTTATAGTCCAAAAATCCAAGTTGTATTTTATATATATATATATTTTTTCCATATAAAATCTTTATTTAAACACCATGATTACAAACATGACTGTAGTTGGGTTTCAGTCATAAACAGAACTCTCCCTTTCACTAGTACAACATTCCTATCACCAATGCACCCCCGCCCTCCTTCCAAACCCCCATCTGTAGTAGAGACAGGTATTTTTCTTCTCTCACTCATTAATATAATCATGGTAGTTGTTGGTGTAGTTATTTCCCTAACTACACTCACTACTCTTTGTGAGCCAGTTCTTCTGGCCCTCATTTCTATTCTTGGGGCATTATTACAATACTGTCCTATTTTTTTCTTAAAACCCATAGTAATTGAGACTATTCTGTGTCTATCTCTCTCCCTTTCACTTATTTCACTCATCATAATAGATTCCATGTACATTCATGTATTAGAAAATTTCATGACTTCATCTCCCCTAATATTCTGTTGCGTATATGTACCACAGTTTCTTTGGCCATTCATCTGTTGAAGGGCATGTTGGTTGTTTCCAGAGTCTGTCTATTGTAAATAGTGCTGAAATAATTATAGGTGTGAGGAAGAGATTTTTGAATTGTATTTTTGTATTTTTAGGGTATATCCCTAGGAGTGATATAGCTGGATCATATGGGAGCTCAATTTCCAGTTTTTTGAGGAAACTCCATATTGTTTTCCATAAAGGCTGGACTAGGTGGCGTTCCCACCAGCAGTGAATCAGAGTTCCTTTCTCTCCCATTCCCCACCAGCACAGAGTGTTCTTGTTCTTTGTGATGTGTGTCAGTTTCTGTGGTGTGAGATGGTACCTCATTTTGTTTTTATTTGCATCTACCTTATGATTAGTGATGTGGAACATTTTTTCATGTTTATTTTTGCCATTTGTATTTCTTCTGTGAGGAATTGTCTGTTCATTTCTTTTCCCCATTTTTTGATGGAGTTAGTTTTTTTGTTGTTAAGTTCTGTCAGTACTTTGTATATTTTCAATATTAGCCCCTTATCATATGGGTATTGGGTGAATAATTTCTCCCACTCATTGGGTGGCTTTTGTATCCTAGGCACTATTTCCTTTGAGGTGCAGAAGTTTCCCAGCTTAATATATTCCCATCTGTTTATCCCTGATTTCACTTTTTTGGAGAGTGCTGTTTCTTCCTTGAAGATGCCTTTAGTCTTAAAGTCATGGAGTGTTATACCTACGTGTTGTTCTATATAACTTATGGATTCAGGTCTGATATTAAGGTCTTTAATCCCTTTGGATTTGACCTTAGTACAAGGTGTTAGATGGGGGTCTGAGTTCACTTTTTCTTGCAAGTGGTTAACCAGTTGCCTCAACAAGACTTGTTGAAGAGGCTTTCCTTACTCCATTTTGGATTTCTTGCCCCTTTATCAAAAATTAAATGATTGCATGTCTGGGGAAAATTCTCTGAATACTCAAGTCTATTCCACTGATCCAAGAATCTATCTTTATTCCAATACCATGCTGTTTTAAAAACTATTGATTTGAAATACAATTTAAATTTGGGGGAAAGTAATACCTACCATTTCCTTTTCCCAAGGATTGCTTTAGCTATTCTTGGGTGTTCATTGCTCCAAATGAATTTCAGGAGTGTTTGATCTAGGTCTTTGAAGAATGTCAAAGGGATTTTAGAGGGTTTAGTTAAATTTAGATAAATTAAATTTAGATACATTTAATGCATTTAGATAAATGTATTAAATCTGTATAATGCTTTGGGGAGTATTCCCATTTTAATGATATTAATCCTGTCAATCCATGAGCAGGGTATGTGTCTCCATTTCCTCTTGTCCTCTCTTATTTTTTGAAGCAGCCTTTTAAAGGACCTTTGTACAGATCCTTCACCTCTTTAGTTAAGTTGACTCCAAGATATTTGAGTTTGTGTGGCACTAATGTGTATGGGATTGTTTTTAAATGTCCATCTCTTCTCTATCATTATTAGTGTATAAAAAAGCCATTGAATTTTGTGTATTAATTTTGTAGGCTACCACTTTGCTAAATGAATCTATTGTTTCTAGAAGCTTTTTGTCAGTCTTTAGGGTTTTCTCATTCTTTTGTTGTTTTTTTTTTTTTTGCTTGTTTGTTTGTTTTGTTTTGGTCCACATCCTGTGACACTCAGGGGTTACTCCTGGTTCTGTGCACAGAAATTGCTCCTGGCTTGGGAGACCATATGGGACTCTGGGGAATTGAACCATGTTCTGTCCTAGGCTACTGCTGGCAAGACAGATGCCTTACTGCTTCAAGCCACCTCTCCAGCCCAAAGAGTTTTCTAAATCTAGTATCATGTCATCTGCAAACAGTGAGAGCTTGACTTCTTCCTTTCCTATTTGGATGACCTTGATGTCTTTTTCTTGCCTAATCAATTGGGCAAGTACTCCCAGTACTATGATGAATAAGAGTGATGAGAGAGGGCAGCTTTGTCTTATACCAGATTATAGAGAAAAGGCTTATCTCCATTGAGAATAATTTTTGCCATTGGCTTGTGGTAGATGCCCTTGACTATATTGCGAAAAGTTCCTTTTATTCACATTTTGATGAGGGCTTTTATCAATAATGTATTGAATGCTTTCTCTGAATCTATTGATCTGATCATATGATTTTATTTCTTTTTGTTGATATAGTGTACTATATTAATTGATTTATATAAGTTAAACCATCCTTGCATTCCCAGGATGAATTCTACTTGGTCGTGGTGAATGACCTTTTTTGTTTGTTTTTTCGGGCCACACCTGTTTGATGCTCAGGAGTTACTCCTGGCTAAGCACTCAGAAATTGCCCCTTGCTTGTCGGGATCATATGAAACACCGAGGGATCGAACTGCGGTCCTGCCTTGGCTAGTGCTTGCAGGGCAGACACCTTACCTCTAGCGCCACCTCGCCGGCCCCAAATGACCTTCTTGATGAGGCATTGGATTCTATTTGCCAGAATTTCGTTGAGGATATTTGTATCTGTGTTCACCAGGGATATAGTTCTGTCTTTTGTGGCATCATTTCTATCTGGTTTTGGTATCCAGGAGATGTTAGCTTCATAAAAACTATTTGGAAGTGTTCCTGTTTTTTCAATTTTATAAAAGAGCCTGAAAATTATTGGTAGTATTTTTGCTCAAAAGTTTTTGAAATAATTAATTAAGCGAACCCATCTGGGCCTGAGGTTTTTGGGAAAACTTTTGATTACCATTTTAATTTCCTCAATAGTGATGGGATTGTTTAGATATGCTACATCATCCCTATTCAACTGTGGAAGGTTATAAGAGTCCAAGAATTTATATCATCCAGGTTCTCATGTTTTGTGGCAAAAAGTTTCTCAAAGTAGTCTCTGATTACCATTTAAATCTCTACAATATCTGTAGTGATCTCCCCCTTTTCATTTCTTCCTGTTTACACACAATGAAGATACAAATTTTCAGAATCTGTGGGACACAGCAAAAGTGGTACTGAGGGGAAATTTTATAGCTTTGCAAGCACTCATCAGAAAGGAAGAAGGGGCCTATATACATACCTTAATGACACAGCTTATAAAATTAGAAAGTGATCGGGACCCGGGAGATAGCATGGAGGTAAGGCATTTGCCTTTCATGAAAAAAGGTCATCAGTTCGAATCCGGTGCCCCATATGGTCCCCCGTGCCTGCCAGGAGCAATTTCTGAGCATGGAGCCAGGAGTAACCCCTGAGTGCTGCCGGGTGTGACCCCCCCCCCCAAAAAAAAAACCAAAAAAACAAAAAAAATTTAAAAAAAAGAAAGTGATCAACAAAGGTACCAAAATATTTTGGCAGAAGGAAATAACAAAGCTTAGATTATAAATCAATGAAGTGGAAATCCAAAAAACAATCCAAAAGATCAACAAAAGCAAAGCTGTTTCTTTGAAAAATTAAACAAGATTGATAAATCACTGCCAAAACTCACAGAGAAAGGGAGAGAGAAAAACTTGTGTTTTATATTTTGATATGCCCATATTTAATCCAAAATATTGCTCAGCTTTATATTGTCCTGATGGACTGACTCCTTAAGCATGATACAATACTTTTCTTCATCTTTTGGTTGAGTCCTTTATTTTATTTTAGAAAATAAGAAGAGATCTTCCTCTCCGTTCATAGGGTGTCTTTGGAATACCTTCATCCAACATATTCTAGAAGCATATATTTAATTATATATACAGGAGTCTTTCTTACTAAATAATTTTGTTTCATATCTAGTGTAAAAGCCTCTTTTATACATAATATAAATCTATTGCATGTTTTATATGTCTGATAATACTGTATTTTCACTGTAGTTAAAACTATTCACATTTAGAATTATTATTTATACCTGAGGTCTACATACCATTATAAATAACACTAAATATTTTGTAGCTTTTTAAAACATCTCCACTATCTCTTCTCTTACATTTGAGGTATTGTTGCAATTATATACTCAGTTTTAATTATTCTTTTCTTTGTGAAAATGGGCCTTTTGGTTGTCCTATTCAAAAATGTTTTCATTCTATGTGACTTTATATTTAGTATCTACATTTTATAACTTTTAAAAACAGTTTTAATATATTTTAATAGTTCACTCCTGTTCCTGCATTTTCACTTTGTTAATGTTTCATTCAATGTTAGTGTTCCTTTGGTGAAGTTCATTGTAACTTTTCATAATAAGCATCTAAATTCATTGTCTGTTAGATTCTTTGTTTCCATGACATCTAGTTTCATTATGCAGAAATCTCTTTCTCATTCATTCTGTCACTAGGTTTAAACTTTTTTTTTGACATTTTCTTTGGTTCTCCATTACGAGACACTGTGATTCGTGATCTAAAAATTCTTTTTTCAGTTCTCAGGACTTTGAGTTGGGTGAAGATGTGTATGATCAGTGGAAATTTTCCTTCAATCATGCTCTAGGAGGGAAAATGAGAGTAGTTTTGAAATTCCTCTTGTTCCCTTTCTTCTATAACCAGAACCATTCTTGATTTCAGCAAACACTACTTCACTCCCATCTTCAGTATTCTGAGGTATTCAGTGGAGATTTTATAGATATACTGGATTGGGTTTTCAATAAAGTTGGGAAATGTCTAAATCTTCCATGTTTTCCCTAGATCACTTCTTGTAAAAATGGGTCCACAATACAGGTCTGTAACCTGTGCTCTTGGACTAGCAGATACTTCTCAATGATGGCACAGGCTTCCTTTTTACTTATTTAACATCCATTTTGTCTTGCTTTACTTGCTGCAAAGTGTCTGCTCAAACTGCTATGACACTTTTCTAGCCATATATTCTCCACTTTAATAGACCTCAGTGTCCTTCTCTCCAACACAAAAGAGTCATCTAGAGCTCCAATATCTTATCATTTCCCCAAATTTTGCCATTGTTCAGCTTGAATGATAAATCAGTCATGATTCCCTCACTTCTGGTCATGAAGTGCTGACACAGAGGGCATGAAAGAAGTAACTACCTGTTCCTGCAACACTCTCTAGATTCCCAAATTACCAGTGTTTAAAGACAAGTCACAGCGTCCAATCTTAGGTGGTCAAATGCATGTCTTTAGCTTAAGTGTCTCATTAGATTCCTGTAGCTCTGCCCACCCCCCAGTCATCTCCTCCATTTCTTGATCTGCACTTTGTTTCTCATAAGATGGTTGACTCCAGACTCTTTTATCACAGTTGCAACAGGAACTTTGATATGTCTCTCTATTCTGTTAACGTTAGAACACTTGCCTTAAACAGTTGTATGAAACCAACTTCCTGGACACCCATATCACCCCATATTATCAACTGTAACCCTGACACTGCCAATGTGAGATCTCTGACATAGCAGCAAGTGTGAGACCCAGCAATCACATGCAAGAACTGTTACCAAGTGAGCAATTCTGGGCTTCATAATAATAGCAGCAGCAACAAATTAGGCAAGAGAAAGGGAAAATGCAAGTGTCTGGATTAATAAGAACTCCCATGATAGACTGATAAAGTTTTATGAAATATATAATTTGTTGCTGCTTTTTTTGGCTTTGTTTTTGTTTTGGGGCCACACCTGGTGATGCTTAGGAGTTACTCATGGCTACGCTCTCAGAAATCGCCCCTGGCTTGGGGGACCATATGGGACAATGGTAATCAAACCCAGGTCCGTCCTGGGTCAGCTGTGTGCAAGGCAAACGCCCTACCTCTGTGCAGTGCTCCGGCAACAGATCCTGAAGGTGACCAGAGCACTGCGGAGGTGCCTTTAAATAACTCTGGCATTGCAGGGCCTGAGCAATACGTCAGCCAGAATAGTTCAGTTGCCAGTTGACTGAGCTTCACCACGAGGGATACCTAAAGCCCCCAAGAATGGTTTTGTAGGGCCCCAGGAAATTAAATAATATAAAAATTTAAAAAGAATTTCTGATTTGGGATTGGGAAGATAGCTCAGCTAATAGAAACCTTTAAGGGAGCCGGGAGGTGGCGCAGGAGGTAAGGTGCCTGCTGCCTTGCCTGCTAGCCTAGGACGGACCACGGTTGGATCCCCCGGTTCCCATATTGTCCCCCGTGTCTGCCAGGAGCTACTTCTGAGCGCATAGCCAGGAGTAACCCCTGAGCGTCACTGGGTGTGGTCCAAAAACCAAAAAAAGAAAAAAAAGAAACCTTTAAAAAAAGTTTCTGCTTTTTAAAATAAAAATCAAATATTTCCCTGTTAATGTCATCAATTCTATGTTTTGTGTGAAGATCTAGGCCTCTAAATCAGATCTAGAGAAAGAGGAAAAAATAACCTTATGAGTTAGAAAGTAGCAATTCTATTGCTGTAGATGGAAAGACAAGCTCATGTAAAGGTGCCATGAGAAGAAAGATGCAAACCCTTCCATGTCTCAGAAAAAAACTACATGTGACTTCCATGTGGTAAGCAGATGAAACCAGGGAAATATACACAGATAGGCATCAATGGCATTGACATCTTTTTGTTTGTATTTTGTGGCAAAGAAGTTATTTATACTTATGTTCAATATTTTGTTTACTAGGTAGAGCAATGTGAAGTCTATTCTCTGCCTACCTGTCATCAGTATGTGAACTTTGTAATAATTATTGAGTAAGGGCATTTAATATTAATAACCAGTAAGAGTCATTCTTGGTTACAAAGCAAATTGATATACAAGTATAATGTATTCATTGAAATGTCAAATATTGTTCTTATCAATAACTGGCAATATACCCACTTTGAATTAAATGTTCAAATAAATATAAAATATTGTGAATTCAGATAATCATCCATAGAATGTCTGACTTTTTTAGGTTGCTCTTCAAAGATAGAGCTAGAAGTGAAAACAAGACTCAATTTCTTTTCTTTGAAGTAAGATAGTTGTCAGGGGAAATTTGCTCCTGGGAACCTTTCAAATGAGGGATAAGATTTCTTTTAAGATTCACAGAACCAATAAAAAATCATGGTCTTTTTTTCTCCCATTTCAGGCACTTTTGCTTTGTGACATCTCAAAAATACATTTAGGAACTTGAATAACCTGAATATATTACCTTAGTGGCAACATGATGTTAATATTGATGATAAGAAAACAACTTTCTATAAAGTCTAAATCAGGGTATTCAGCTCAGTTGCCAGGAATATGATTCTTTTTTATCCTTAACGTTTTCTTTACCTGTCAGTTAAATAAATAAAATATACTCTTATATATTAAGGAAAATTAAATGCTTTGAAGGCATATGAAATCATGCTATTAAGAACTAGATGGATCAGAGAGAATTTTAAATATGCTTACTACTATATCTCTTGATCATTGCATAGCTTTAGAATATTTTGCACTAATAAATTTAGCATATTTTATTTTAAAGGGCATGATGTTAAGTTGTGTATATTCTGATGAGTGGATATTTAGTATCAGGCTGGAATGATTCAGAACTATGAAACAAACAGAATATTCAAACTCATTTTGATTGATATGTTGTTTTTTTAGTTAAGAATATTTGATTGGAAGCAGGAGAATAGTATAAGGGTTAGGCCACATGAGGGTCATGTGCCAGACTCAGTGGACACCACATTGCCTTGCACTCCCTTAGCATAGCTGGGTATAAACATGGAAATTTTTAGCATTGCTGAGTGTGATCTTGAATGTTACCAGAGCACTGCTGAGGTGCCTTTAGATAACTCTGGCATTGCAGGCCTGAGCAATACATCAGCCAGAATAGTCCCATTGCCAGTTGACTGAGCTTTACCAGGTAGGATATCCAGAGCCCCCAAGAATGGTTTTGTAGGGCCCCAGGAAATTAAATAATATAAAAATTTAAAAATTTGGTTTGGAATTGGGAAGATAGCTTAGCTAATAGAAAACATGCTACATATTGCGAATGGAATACATGCCAACACTGATAAGCTCATGCACCATGATACTAAACCAAACATTGCCAAGAGTATCCCCAGGCTCCCCAATGAAGCCCCAATATAGAAAAGAATTTCTGATTTGGTAAAATAAATAGTAAAGGAGATAATCAAATAGATATGGAATCTGGCTCATAATTCAAACTTTTTGCTAGTTGGTCAACATAAGTTGGTAAAATAAAAAAAAATTATACATATCCCTGACAAATTATTTTAGTTTTTGTTAATTAATATCAAGTTATTCATTTAAATATGTAAGAATTTGTAATACTTTTATTTGACAGTTATTCTAGAATTGCTATCCTATAACTGCAACGAGGACCCAAATAAAAGATTCAAAAGTGAGAAACTTTGCTCTAAAAAATAGGGAATCTGGGCTGTCATTGAGACTATCTTGCAATCACAAAGAAGATTGATTCAGGACTTAGGAATAATAATTAATTGGAAAAGAGTTTATTATGCTAAAAATAATGAGTTCAAAAGTCCATTAATTTTTTGTCTTTTATATAATTAGACTTAGACATATAGTAATGCAATTATTATTGCTTCAAATAGATAGTTTGACATTATTATCAATTGAGTGAATATTTTTACAGTGATTATCTTTGTTTCTGGAGTGAACCATTTTCCTGTCTATTCTATTGGAACAATGCTATCACATTAAAGCATACTCACACTTGAACACTATGATGTCAAGATTGGAAAGTGAGTCTGTATTCTTCCAAAACAGGAAAAAAAAGAAAATAGACTACTGAAGAAAGAGTTATCAATACTTTAAGAAAACAATCTTACCAAATATTAAATATGTGGTAAATCTAGCACTAACAAGCTGTTTTATATATACATATATATACAGAATATATATGTATACATAATATATGTGTATATTAACCTTTTTTTGTTTAGGGTCACACATGATGGCACTCAGAATCACTACTGGAAGTGCTCGAACGACCATCTGCAGTGCTGAGATTTGAACCAGTTTGCTTGCTGGTTGTGCTTACCTACTGGTTGTGCTATCTCTCTGGCCCTGACCTGGTTACTATTATACATTATAGACTATTGGAAAAATACTATGATAGAAGCTAGGAAAAGAAAATACTTTCATATCAAATGTATAAACTTTGGATTTTATTCAAAGAAAACAACTATAAACATAATTATTGAAATAAGGGCATGTCTTAATGACATCACAGATTGGACGATTTTACATCATATTAACATATGTTCTTCTATTCACTTGTGGAATACGAATATATTTATAAGACACATAATAATATGTCTGGATTTTTCTTTAACCTATTTAGAAAAAGGGCCCAGAGAACGTGTACAGTTCTAGGATGCTTGACCTAGGTTCAATCCCTGGCATTGTCCCCAAGCTGCCAAGTGTGATCTCAAAATACTAAGCCAGGAATAAGGTCTTACACAGTTGTGTGTGGTCCAAAAAATAAACAAAAAGGAATTGGAGGAGATTGGGAAAACTGAATATACAAAATATTGACTAAGTTTAAAGCTGAATGAGAACTACAGTTATTTTTTCTTTTTACTATTCCTTCTTAGTCAATTATTGTTTTCCAAAATAATAGGTGAGTTTTCAACATAATTAAAATTACTAATTTAGCAGATATTGTAACCGAGAGAAGCAAGTGCTTTAAGACCTCGGTTGGCATAAGAGAATTTGATACTGTTAATTCATGTTACTTCAGAAACACAAATGGAGAAACTATCTTAATGCTCTTTTATCAGTCCATTCCCATATGTGTTATTTTTTTGGTAAAACATTCAATATTTTTAAATATATATAAAACGTATAAAATAAAGATAAGATTTTGGTGTAATTTAAATGTAAATATGCAACCTTTATTATACTAGGCATTAGATTATTATAAAATTTTACTTTATGCACCTTATTGATCATAACTACCTTGATGTTTCCACCATGACTTCAAATAAATATAACAAAAGTCTTAGAGCCTCCACCTTGAGAAGCTCTGAATTTTTAGTTTTTGTTTTTCTTGTTTTATTATTCCTCAACCACTTTCACTTCCTCTAAACAATAAGAATTCAGTTTCCAAAGGTAACAGAGGCTTCAAATGAAAGGACTTCAATGGCTCTTTTCTCCAGATACATTTTCTTTTATATCTAGCTAGTAATTCCTTATTTTGCTAGCTCCTCCAAGCTTTTAAGAAAAAGTTTTTGTGTTTATCTAGCAATTTTAGTCTGTTTCTAGCCATAGAAACATAGTGATAATTTTGCAGCCCACTGTTATATAAAATGGTTTCATGTAGGTTTTTTCAAGGATTTGTTTCTATCTAAAACACAAGAGAAAACAAAAAACAATATAAGGAAATTTACCTTTGTGGGGACATGACAGTGATACAAAATTTTCTTAAAATACTCCCTTGTGTTTTGAGATTTTAACCTCAAATTGTAATAGATGTTCTCTCCAAATAAAATTTATTGATCTTATTAAGACTATTCTCTCTGGATGCTCAAAGTTCTTTTGCTTTGTTCATACATGGTAAGACTTTGAGTGTTATGTAAAAATATTTTGAAATTTAAGTTTAATCTTTGACAGTTTATATTCATGTGGTTGTCATGAGAAATATTCATATTGGCAGAGTTGATGGGTTCTATAATATAAGATACTATGTTGTTATAAAGCTGTGAATTTACTGTTTGATTAAAATGCCATATTTATGCAAAATTAATCCAGAAAGCAGAATTTGCCTTTTTGATTTAGGGACATAATGATACAAGTCAGTAGACAGAAAAATCAGAGAAGTTAATTTAAGAGCTTATCACCAGTACCTTTTAATATATAATTTAAAAATATTGTCTTTTCATTTAAATTTTAAAAGCTATAATAATCTACTATAGGCCTAAAAGTATTGAATATAGATGAAAAATTCTAGAGAAGGGCATATAGATTGTAGTCAAAGAAAGCCACATATAATTCACAGGAAAATTTGGATAAAAATTAAATCCATCTTTTTTTTAATGGTGATCTCAACCCTTAAACATATTACATTAGACAACTAATATGAATATAAAAATTCTTGGAAAACATAACAGTGAAAATAGAGCTATGATGTGCTGATTAAATTACATAAAGAAAAGATTAAATATATTAATATGGTTTATATATTTAAATATTAAATATATTAAAAAGATTAAATATATTATTACCCTGCAAATACTAAGTTATTCTGGTAGCAATTAAACCTGCTTCTTTTTTACTATTCTAAGCCATAATCTGCATCTTTAGATATTTTTCTTTTAGTTAGTAACTGAAATAAAATATGACTGGCCATGTATTCAATATATTATTATATATTTGATGTGTTATTTTTGTGGATAGTTGTATGAAATGAATATATTTGCAAGCTTTATTATTAGCTCATTTGATTTCCAGATATACCAAATTTGTATGTTACTTTCTTCTTAATCTGCAGTTAAAAATTGGATGTTTGAGGTGAATTGTTATCAGACAAGGCAAGAGCTGAAAATTCCCAGAACAGAGTTTCTAATGAGTCATTTATCTGAGAAATGACCTTTTTCAAAAGCTCAAAGGCAAGTATGCTCACCTTCCGGATCACTAGGGAGAAAAAAAAGCACACCCTATATGAGAATCATTTTCAGAACCTCAACCTGTCATTGGCCTTTTCATAATTTTATGAGCATTTTCAGAAACTCTGAAAAAAAAAAACTCTGAAAATGTTCAAGCTTATCTTAAGAAGAAATTGTTAAAAAGCTTTTAAACCAGTCTCTGATTCACTATGTAAAATTATCATTTTCTTTTGATCCCAGAGTAAAAATCAAGACAGAACAAAGGGATTAACTATTTTTATTGAATATATCTGATCTATTTTGTTTACTTACATATTGAAGCAGTTGTGACACACCCAATAGTGAGTTATCAGTGTTTACTCCTGACTCTGTGCTCACGGATTCTTCCTGGGGGTGGACAGGGGACCATATACTAAATGAAAAAACTCGACCTGTTTTAACCATTGGTTCCTTCTCTTCTACCTTGAATTGCTGTGCATAGCTATGATTATCAAAAATCAGAGATTAGTAACCTACTCTATATCAACAGCTATATATATTTATACATTATTTATATATATCAGCTCCCAGTTCTGCCCTTGAGGTACTTGATCTTAGCAACTTGACCTGTTACATACATACATGGTCAAGTTGTAGAGTGAAGATCTTATTTTTTAAATTTAAAGACGTTTAATTTCATTTTATTTTAGTGGGTGGGAGCTTCCAAAGTGGTGGTCAGGGAGTTAAAGACCTTCTGCAATGCTTAGTCAACCAGGCCTGAGAATGCAGTCAAGTCTGCAATACTTCCCAATAACCCCAGGAGTGCTTGAGGATAATCAAGGTCACATCTGGTGGTACTCTAGTGATGCTGGGGATCTTGTGGTGTTTGGATTGGACCAGATGTCTCAAATCTGCAAGACCTACACTGTAACCTCTGTATAATTTTCCTGGCCCCTGAAACTTAAACATAGAAAAAAGATACACATTTTTATTTGAAACATATAGTCCCCTTATAAATTAATGAAATTGTGATGTCACTCAGAATTTTCAGGTAATACACATTTTTATTTGAAACATATAGTCCCCTTATAAATTAATGAAATTGTGATGTCACTCAGAATTTTCAGGTAAAGAAAACCAGGCAGGCGCTGGAATGGTAGCACAGTGGCAGGGCTTTTGCCTTGCAAGTGACTGATCCCAGATAAATCCTGGTTCAATCCCCAACATCCCATATAGTCTCTCAAGTCAGAAGCAATTTCTGAGTGCAGAGCCAGGATTAACTTCTGAGCACCACCAGGTGTTGCCCCCAAACAAACAAAGAAAATCAGGCAAAGGGGGCAGAATACGAGCCAATCAACTTGAAAACTGTTGTCAAAGATGAGAAAGTTGAGTAATCCATTAATGTAACCTTCAATTATAGCCAGTATCTCCCCATTATTTCTGAAGTCATACTTTCTGTGAGTTCTTAGGTTTCCCTCTCCACATACTGACTTCTCCTCACTGATTTCTCCTTACTGGGTAAGACTAAGCAACTAATAAGTAAGGCCACCAGTGGTCCTGCCTCTTATAGTGTGATGCCTGTTTATGTGTTCCTATCAACTCCCACTGATGAAGATTTGGTGAACAACAGGTGATATTAGCAAAATTGTGGTGACAACTATTATAACTCTTTGAAATATCTTCTACTTTTTTAAAACTCATGCTATAAAACTTTCCTTTTACAAAGGACACACAGCACTGTTTTCTTTAATTGAAGAGAAATTCATAGAAGTTTTTGCCTTATGACAAAAGACAAACTTAAAAATACAGCTTTCAATTTTGATTTTTGCAGTGATCAATAAAATAATCAACATGTACCCTGGAATAAAAAGTCCCCAGCAACAGTGGCCCCATACACTGTTTATCTGAGAATTACTATCAGAGGCTGTGTACTGTTCACATCATGCCTCCTTTACCTTTGTGTTAGTGTTATAGATTTTATGTATTATTTGGTATGACCTGGTAGGCTGCTTTTGGGGTCTGGGAACACTAAAACATATTTTCATATAAGTTCATGGTTCCATATAAATTCTTTGCTTTATACATTTTTACTCTTGGAAAGTTTTTCTCTTTTTTTTTTATGTGGTTTTTGGGTCACACCCGGCAGTGCTCAGGGGTTACTCCTAGCTCCATGCTCAGAAAGTGCTCCTGGCAGGCACGGGGGACCATCTGGGGCACCGGGATTCAAACCGATGACATTTTGCATGAAAGGCAAACGCCTTACCTCCATGCTATCTAGGAATACTCTACTTTTCGATAGTGATGGAAAGCTGTCTTTTATGGAGGCATTGAAAATAGTTGAATGTGGAATTGTTGTAAGTTGCTTTAGGAATATGACAGTTGAGTACCTAAAAATTTTTTTGACCTACTGTTCTTAAGCTCATCATTGCTATTTACACATGAAGCTTCAAGTGTGAAAAATTGTCCTAGCCAGACTCAAAAGTAGCACCCGTATAAAGTTCATGACTTTTAATAGTAATTACACTAGGACTGGAGTGGTAGAACAAAGGTAGAACATTTGCCTTGCACAAAGGCTGACTCACGACAGATGAGGGTTGGATCCCTGGCATTCTATATGGTTCCCTCAAGCCAGGAGCGATTTCTGAACACAGAGCCAGGACTAACTGACTACTGAGTGCTGCTGGTGTGACATCCCCCCCACCCCCGCCAAATAGTTACACTAATACACCGCCTGTTCTTTCTATAAGTCTAAATCAAAAGAATGCATCCATTCATGAATATTGCCTTGTTTCTTAATAAAATTGCTTAGTTATTTAAACTCTGGATGAAAAAGTTAACATAACATAAAATTAAGTGAAAAAGTAAGTACATAAAGTAATATGAAATATATGTAATTCATGGTAAGCATTTGATTCTTTCTCTCTCTATATATATAAATATATATATGCCTACTTCAATATACTGAGCCATTTATATGTCTGTGGGCAATACGAGGATATATATATATATAATTTTATGTCTAAAACATTAAGGCAAATACCTGCAAAATTATAATACTTTAAAGAGTATTCCAGTAATCTTGTTAAAACTATAAGTCATTAATTCTCCAATGTACTTGTAAGAACATTTTAGAAAATGTAATGATATACAGATCATAGTTATGATATAGGAAATATATTTAAAAAACAAATAACTTCAACAAACATGCGTGGGACTTTTATGAAGAAAACTGATGACCATAAAAACAAATAAAAGGCCTGGAGAGATAGTATAGAAGTAGAGCTCTAGCTTTGTGTGCTGCTGACCCAAATTTGATCCTTGTCATCTCATATGGTTTCCCAAGCACTGCAAGGAATGACCCCTGAGTGCAGAGTCAGAATTAAGTCCTGTGCGCTGCTGGATATGGCCCCCAAATAAAACAAGATTTAGAGACATTTTTTAAGAAGTCAAACAGAATATAATAAATATTTTATTTCCCTTAAAATTAAGTATAAATATAAACACTTCATGCAAAGAAAAATTTCAGCGGTGCTATTCAAAACTGTTAGTACTAAGACATAATATATAAAAGTGAATGAAACATTTTATTTTACTATTTAAAAAAGTATTACTTTAAACACCATGATTTACACAGTTCATAGCTTTCAGGTTGTTGCTGGCATTCAATGATCTAAAACCAATTTCTCCACCAGTGTTCTATTCCTCAGTCCTCATTCCAGGTTTTTCACTTACCCCCAAGCTTGCTCTCCTGAGAGCGCAAAGAAATTTATTTTATATTGCTTGTTACATCTAAATGGAATTATCAAAACTATGATAGCAAAAGAAAATTGATAACCAATTGCTTTATCTTACTATGGGCACTAACTCATTGTCTGAGGGTTTATTTTACTAAGGTGTTTGTTGTTAGTTGATCATTTTGTGCTGTTTATGTTTATTGAGATTAGTTGACTCCTATGGTACTTTCCCATCTAGTTTGCTCCGCTCCCACCAGACTGGCAATACTGTGAAATTTCCAAGTGTCACTGCAGGAACTACAGATTTGTAGAACTGGGCTGATAAATTTACATGGCATTGGCTGAAGTATTTTGCTTTTGACTTCTGGGACTTCCAAAAGTATAAGGGTCGGCAGGGCAGGCTGTCTGCCCCACACCTCTGAGAAGATCCCAGAGTTCTCATCCCCCAAATCCTGGTACCTAGACTATTTATTGCTATAACTACTAGTAAGTTTTAGTGGTTGGACTGCATTTTTTCCTGAGATTAGATATAAAATCTGTGGAGTTGGGCAGAAAAACTTATGTGGCAGGATGTCGGCTGGATAAAACATTTGAAAAAAATTATAATATTTATTAGTTTAGAATATTATAATCTTTCAATGCTATATCATCTAATATAAGTATGCTTCTGAGACTCAGCAGACTTACCACTGATGTTTTTGTGTCATCTGTCTATCAAATGAGCCCGCAACCAATTCCCCTGTCCCCTTTCCTACTCATGACTTCTAGAATTTTCATTATATATTGTGGTGTTAGGTATATTAGGGAATTAGTGTTGTTGTTATTGCTGTCTTTCTTTCAGTTAATTTGTTTTAGTTATTTATAGTCCCCACCTGAGTAATACTGTTCACTAATTATCTTTTTCTTGCTATGCATGATCACCAATTTCCCCCCAAAGGAATGATTTTTATCATTTTCAGTGGTATATTAGAAGTATATTAATAATGATATTTTCCATTTTTTATCCAGTCCTCTTTCTTAGAGGCATTTGAGCCCATACACTATCAATTAATAGATAAATAAAAGGCCATAGTGATATTATTAATTAAGCCACGCATGTGTAATATTTAGTACAGTAATACTTTATTTTATTTTTGAGACATACCTGGCAGTACCCAGGACTTTCTCCTCCTTCCTTTTTTTTTCTAAAGGGGAGTATATTACAACTGGTGCAGCTCATGAGTTACTCCTAGCTTTTTGGGAATCTTATGATACCAGGAATTTACTCTGACTTGATGACACACATGGAGAATACTTCAACCCTTGTGCTACAATAAAGCAATATCCAGAGTAATTTATGATACGGTGCACTTGAAAAAGAGAATCGCTCAATGTATTATTAATAAAATGAAGAAATATGAAAATAAAACTGCCAGACCACTACTATAGCTTAGAGTTTGACAAGAAAAGCATAAGTTGAACTTCTCTCTGTTCATTCTAATCAACTAAACACTCTTATGGGCCACTTGGTACAGAACAAATAATGCACTAGTAGACACGATATCCCTGAAATGAGGTAGTGCTTGCCTAAACCATCCAGAGCACAGTTTGGGATATTATATATGTCTTTATTAATTTTTCATGTATTGAAATGTATCTTAGATAAATGAAAAGCATGATAGGAAATACTTTTTTAAAAGAATAAGTAAGCTATTTATTAATAAGGTGTTGGTTAAAAAATTAAATATCTTTATAAAACATTTAGTTAAATATCTTTGACTTTTTTTTTTGTGCCACACTCAGTGACACTCAGGGGTTACTCCTGGCTATGCACTCAGAAATCACTCCTGACAGGCATGGAGGACCATATAGGATGTTGGGGATCAAACCCAGGTCTGTCCTACCACTGTGTTATTGCTCCAGCTCCTATCTTTGACATTTTTAATCAAAAGTGATAATGTAGGGTCCAGAGTGATAGCACTGCAAGTAGTCATTTGCCTTGCAGGTGGATGACCTGGATTTGAACCTTGGCATCCCATATTATCCCCTGAGCCTGTTAGATGTAATTTCTGAGTTCAGAGGCACATAATCTTTGATTGCTGTTGGGTATGGCCCAAACAAACAAGCAAACAAACAAACAAAAAGATAACTACTATATTGTTGGGATTATAATTTATAACTTAATATACAGTGTATGAATTTTAATTTATGACCTACTACTAAGCAAACATATCTCAATATTTATGGTCAGTTTATATTTGTCTATTTATTTCTTTGTAATCTTTCATTCTTTTCTTATTGCCCCTATGGTGTAAGACTTTGTATTATAAGTAAATTTCATAATTAGACAGAACATTCTTTTAAAATGGCAAATAAAGGTGGTTTGAAGTGAAATAAAAAGACTTGTTATTTGCAGAAGTTTTCTTTTTATGAACTAATGGAAGTCAGCATAGAAATTAACTGAGAAAAAGTTTGTAATTTGCCTCAGTTCCAAAGTAAATGGGGTTTCATCTGAGGAACAATAAACAGAAAATGGAAATTTAGAGTAGCAATGTAGTGACATAAAATCTGTCTTAAATGTTATTATTTACTAGAAAAAGAAAAATAGTATGAGACAATTTCCTAAAAGTCCCCACTTACAGGTGACCATTTCCTCTAAAGTGCACCCTAAATTTAATTGCTTGGCATAAATATAGACAATGAAGTATAATAAACTAAATAGCCTGACACCAAGCAGAAGAAAATTATAGAGTTCAGATTAGAAATCTTTCTGCAAGTAAAGTTATTAAAATTAGACAATTTTCAAAAAAAAAAACCGTGATGAGGTGAGGTGCTTGAATAATTTAAACTAAGTTGGGTCAAACCCTGTTAATAATAAAGTTTAAAGAGTAATTCGGATAAGCAGCTGAAATTAGATTTTGCTCCCCTCTCTAATTTCTACACTTAACCTGCATTATAACAGATTATGACCTTCCTTGTAAAATGGTAACTTTAAAGAGCCATAAGTTGTCTTTAGTCACTGATCTTGGTTTTTTATTTTGAAGAAAAAGTAAATAAAGCATAGCAGAAAGTCCTTGAAGCCAACTGTCTCATGCTGCTTTTTCTATTTGCAGTCTCCAGCTGGAGAAGTGAGACATTTCAGTCCCTAATTCCAAGAGCCCTATTAGCCAACTGGTCCAGTAGTGAAGATTCTCTGGGGCCCAGCTTTTCCTTGCAAAGACCTTGACTGCCTCTGATTATTCCAGTACTTCTGATTCCCTGTTGGAAAACTGCAGGTAAATCATTAAAGGCACACTTTTTAGAGAGGTGTGGTACAGAGCTAAGAAAAGGGGAAGGAATTCTAAACAATAAAGATATTAACCAGTCATTCTGCAAAATAACTTGAAGAAAGTACATCTTTTATTCTTCCTCCTACTTTAAAAGAAAGATTTCAAAATTGAAAGGAAATAATTTGAATAGAAGCCTTTAAAATCTAAACAAATATATAATAAGAAGGAGTCTGAACTCCAGGGAAAGATTTTTTGTTGTTGTTGTTTGGTATACTTGAGGCCGCTTTTGTTTTGGATATTATATTCCAATGAGAGTGTAGAAAAGCGTCTATTAAATATTTGCCAATGAGTTGTACACTCTTGGAAATTAAATTGGGAAAAATAAAACATTTTTATATTCAAGGAACTTCATGAAACATCATGATGTTTTGTTCGAGAAAAATTTACTCACTCATATTACAGAATTCTAGGTAGAGTTATTTATTAAAAACAGGAGAACATTCTAATATATTCATGAAAATGTATCAAAACAGGGGCCGGCAAGGTGGCACTAGAGGTAAGGTGTCTGCCTTGCAAGCGCTAGCCAAGGAAAAACTGAGGTTTGATCCCCAGGCGTCCCATTTGGTGCTTCCAAGCCAGGGGCAATTTCTCAGTGCTTACCCAGGAGTAAACCGTAAGCATCAAAATGGGTGTGGCCCGAAAAACAAACAAACAAAAAACACACAAATAGTAATAAATATATAGATCTGTTGAGGGATATTGGATATTCCACAGCTATCGGGAATGACAAAATAATGCAATTCAATGCAACATAGATGGAACTGGAAAATTCGTTAAATGAATAAACTAGAAGAAATATTAACACAGGATGACTTTTAGATGGTATTTAGAATGAATGGTGCTATCTAGGTGGAATTTAGAATAAATGGATGAAGGAATGTAATAATTTAAAGAGAGGATACCTAGATCACCTTTGACCCCACAGTATAGGAATAAGGAAAGAAATAAAGTGGAGGGAAGGGGGTTAAAGATAGATAAGAAATTATTGAGGTTAGGAGTCAAGGATCACAGGTATGACAGTGGTGCTAAAGACTGCTAGACTTAAATAGCTCAACCATAGTGTCAACAACAGTGAAATTATGAGACCCAAACTTTAAACACTGAACTTAAAAGGGTGCCTGTCAAGATTACAGGCAGGGGTAGGGTGTGGGTTTTATGGGGGCATGGTCTTAGGAACATTCGTGGAGGGAAATTGGTACTAGTGGTGGGATTGATGCTGGCTAGGACATTGTATGTCTAAAACTCATTTCTAGTCCTTTACTGCCTCAGTCCCAATCATTATT
>PVKC010015140.1:0-21672 GCA_004027635.1 Crocidura indochinensis | reverse complement strand
ACTCATCTATGGGTTTTAAGGAAAATGAAAGACATTCCTGCAATAATAATAATTTTCAGACACAAAAGAGAAAAGAGCTGGAAGTTCCAGCTCACCCCAGGAAGCTCACCACAAAAAGTGGTGAGCTTAGTTAGAGAAATAACTACATTTTGAACTGTCCTAAAAATGAGAACCTATGAGGGAAATGGAGAGCCTGTCTCGAGTACAGGCGGGGGCGTGGTTGGGGAGGAGGGAGATTTGGGACAATGGTGATGGGAAAGTTGCACTGGTGATGGGTCGTGTTCTATACATGACTGAAACCCAAACACAATTATGTATGTAATCAAGGTGTTAAAATAAAAAAGAAATTAAAAAAAGAAAAAATAGAAAAACTAAAACATAAAAAAATAATACTATGGAAAAAAGAAAGAAAAGTCCATTAGCAAGTATAGTCGTGAAAATTATTTTATCTCCAGTAAAGTCATTATTACACTAGAAGAGGATTTAGTAGGCCCCCCCTTTTCTTTAAGCTAGGAGATAAAAGAATACACTAAAATGTAGTGCGTGTGTGTCTAGACAGTTGTTGTTTGCATAGGCACAGCAAAATAAGGGAGAAATGAAAAGGAAAAATGTTGGCCTGTGAACAGTAGACTTTACTCATAAAGCATTGTGGCATAAGACCAACTCCAGGCTCTAGGCATACTAGGTTGTCCAACCCCAGAGTCATTGTCAATGGTCCTGGTAGGAGCTCTTCACCATCACGGTTGTTGCTGTCAGGTTCTGTAGAGGTCTGTTCTGTAGCGGTCCTGATTTCGGTACAGATCCTATGTAGAAGTCTGGGTAATGTGTAGCCTCTCCTTGTTTTAATCTCACCGATAGGTAGCAATACAAAGAATGCAGACTGTTGCTGTTACCAAGTCATCAGGGTATCATAAGGACACTCTGTGAGGTAAGTTGATTCCATGGCAATTAGTAGGGCCTTTCTTGGTAGCTTTTTTTATTCCTGGTGATGGTGTAGAAAGGTGTGATTGTTCCACAGATGGTGTCCATGGTTCAGGGACAATGTCCAATCTTCTGAAGTCTCATCTAAGTCACTGTGCCAAGTTCAGGGTGTAAGGCCCCACTGCTGTATAAAATTAGTGTGCTCCTATCTCTACTAGATAAGAACTCTTTTGCATACATAAACTTTTCCCCATTTTAATGTGCCTTTGCAGAGAGGAGCAATGCCACAAGGTATTACTAGTGTATGTGGGAGCTGAGATAACAAACCCAACAACACCCTTAACCAATTTCTGACATGAGCCCTAAACAGAGAGCTAACTACTAGAATTCCATACTAAACAGATCATGAAGGTGGGGGGAAATATTTGCTGTTACATAAAAACATTCGATTAAGGTTTTGCTTATTAAAAGAATACATCTAAATAACCTGTTATTAACTCCTCTCGAAGCAGAACATGCCCTCTTCCCCAGCCAGCTGCCAATCAGCTCCCAAAGTGAAAAAAATAGATTCCTAGCCTGACAAGAAACTGACCATCTGCTGCTACTGATTTGCTCTCAGGGACCCCTTCTCCTTCTCCTTCTCCTTCACCACCCTTCACTGTGGACTTTTGCTTGCTTATATATCTGAGTGCTCAGAACCCGCCCACCTGAGATCATTTCCTGATATATGGCTGTTGGGAACCATTTTCCTTGGACTCCACAAAGCCAAACCACAGGTGAAGCTGTGTTCAGAACATTACCCCTCCTGACTACTTCAAAAGACTCAAAGGGGACACATACATCCCCTTTGATACTTGTTTTTAAGCATGTTTTGCGCAACAAAAACTATCTTGCTTCACAAAAAAAAAAAAAAATCAGATGAAGTTCCGGCTAAAGTTCCTGCCTGGAAAATGTCTGAGTGCAAGTCCCTGGTATCCCACAGTCATCAAGTACTATCCTGGGACTCCACTGTTTGACTCTGATAGCCCCACTAGCTGCTCCTACCAGCAGCACTGGTTATTTCGTCCAGAGCACAGCCTGGTCTGATTGAGCACCACAAAAAGGGGTCCATAACCATAGAAACACAGTGACTAGGCCATGGTCAGGAAGTATGAGTATGTTTGAGAACCATAGTCAGCATGTACTAAATGTTATATGAACGCAAACCATAGCCAAACAATAAGCATCCAACTTAGGGCTGGACATATGGTATAGCAGATAGGGTGCTTATCTTGCAGGTAGACAACCCAGATCGGATCCCTGGTGTCCCATATGATCCATATGATCCCCTGAGCTCTGCCAGTAGTATTTCAGTGCCAGGAGTAACCCTAAACATCTCTGGGCATGGTCCACATTTAAAACAGAAAAGCACCTAATCTGATGTATGACTCCCCAAGAGCTGCAGGATTTAGTGTGAGCACCACAGCCAGGCATGTGCCCAAACAACTATTCAATGCAGCAGCAGCAACAATAAAAGGACAGCAGGTGTTAAATATTAAGGCATATAAATGATTAAACAAATGTCACTAATTTTCAGAAAATTTTGAAAGAGATAAGTGGTTGAAGAGTTAATACAGAGGGTAGGGCACTTGCCTTACATTTGGACGAAAGGGTTTGATCCCAGGCACCTCTGATGGTTTGCTGAGTACTGCAAGGAATAATTCTTGAGTCCAGAGCCAGGAATTACCGGAGAATCATTGGTTTGCCCTCCCACAGGGACAAAATAGCGATAAGACAGAATCACTCAGACATTCACACACTAATCAAGAAAAGTAGAAAAGGCTGAGCTAGCTAGAAGCTCGGAAGGAGAATGCATTTCTTTTTTATTTGTTTGTTTTTCTTTTGTGGTCACACCCTGCAGTGCTCAGGGGTTACTCCTGGCTCTATGCTCTGGGCAGGCTCGGGGGACCATATGGGATGCTGGGATATGAACCACCGTCCTTCTGCATGCAAGGCAAATATCCTAGCTTCATGCTATCTCTCCGGCCCAAGAATGCATTTCTGATATGAAGCCCTAGATCTGATCTCCTGTACCTCCACCCCACAAAGAGAGAAGAAAGCAGCAATATTCAAGAAGTTGCAATAATAAGTAAAAAGAAATATTCTGGAAGATTAAAGAAACTGGAGGATACATGACCCAGAAATATTAAAGAGATCTAGTGAAAGAAATGTACAGAATAAGGACTAACATATATGAACAATTAATACTGGCTATCAGTGCTTATCTATGAAAGCAGAACGGGTTAAAGGCAAATTAATTTTTCTGATATTTCTGGTATGTAAAATATTCAAAAAATAGTTTTTTCTTTGCAGGGAAGCCACATCTGATGTCATTTAAGAGTTACTCCCTAGTCTGTGGTAGGGGGGCTGCTCCTGGCAGTGCTTATGAGAAGATGCAGTGTTGAGACTCAAACCTAGACATCCTACAAGCAAAGTGTGTACTCAGCCCATCGTGCTATCTCTCTGGCCCCAAATTATCTTTTCAAAATCACTGGCTTGAGACTTCAAACACATATCATTTGACTCTAGGTTAGCAACTGAACATCAAAGTCATAAAAAAATATATACCTACTTATACTTAAATTCCATAATCCAGCTAATGTAAATTACCAAAATTTGAAATCAGGCTCCCTAGTCCTGAGATATTTCTTCTGTAGACCATACACACTAATCTATTAATATGAATAATATGACATCTATGGCTTTCTTTCACACTACTGGAAGGCTCAGATTTTATAATTCTCACAACCTAATATTTTATTAAAATAAAATGGGATGTAATGTAAATAATTTTACTTTTAATGCCTCTCCTAGATAGGAAAATACTGAACTTCCCAGTTAAGAGTATAAGCTCCATGGGTCCACGGAGATAG
Organism: Crocidura indochinensis; assembly: GCA_004027635.1. Taxonomy (NCBI): domain Eukaryota; kingdom Metazoa; phylum Chordata; class Mammalia; order Eulipotyphla; family Soricidae; genus Crocidura; species Crocidura indochinensis. Next base: position 17,839 of record PVKC010015140.1, on the reverse strand, counting down.
TAGGGAGCTTGCCTTGATTCAGTAACCCAGATTTGATCCTCAGCATCCCATATGAAACTCTTTAAGCACTCCCACGTGTAATTCATGAGTGCAGAGCCAGGTGTAACACCTGAGGACTACCATATGTAGCCCAGAAGCAAAGAAAAGCAAGAGAGAACATAAATTCCAAAGAACGTGCTTTTATATGAATCTTTATCTCTACTCTCTTTGGAGCTCTATAAAAGGGCACTGCAATGCCACTCATCAGCATTTTTACATTGCACTACCTAGACCCAGGAAGTAGGAAAAAAAAGTGGAGGGGGGAGGAGCTAGAGTAAGCCCAGAGAGACTCCACCAAAGAAAAACAGATTGGGGGAAGTCAGCTACCTTACAAAACAAATTTAGGGGCTGGAGATATACCATTTCAGTAGAACCTTTACCCTGCTAGTATATGACCCCAGGACGCAAATGCCCCATAAACAAAGACGCAGTTTCTATCCCTGGCATCCCAATATGGTCCCCTGAGTTTACCAGGAGTGATTTCTGAGTGCAGAACCAGGAGTAAAGCCTGAGTGAAGCCAGGTATGCCCCCAAAATTAAAAAAAAAATAAAAATAAATTTTAAAAAGGCAGTGTAAACTTAATGTAGACTATGAAAATCACTATGCTCATAAGTTCTATTATATATGTCACATCAAACACAATAGGACTGCCAAGGACTGTTAAATGAACAATGTGCCAAATAATCTATATTTTCGTTTTCAACATGCCATAAGAAAAATGTCACAAAACTCATATTCTGCACTCTAAAAATCTATTAAATATAACCTGGAGACTCACTGTTAAAATGGTTCCTGATTGTTTAATAAAGATGTCCCACGAATAAGGGTGTGGAAGGAAGGATGCTACCTTATACAGGAATAAGCAAACTTAATTTTATAGAAGGACTGAAATATAAAATAGAATTAGCCCATAGCACAGCCCCTGTATGCAAGACAAAAATTTAATAGTTGAAATCCCTTCCAGATTAAAGGGAAATCAATTGCAAAATTCTATCATCTCTTTTTAAACCTATTCAAACGTTTTGAGTATGCAAATGTCAGAATGCTTTAAAATTCGATAGTAAAACAAAGCAATAGTTATCAAAACAGCATGGTATTGGAATAAAGACAGACCCTCAGATCAGTGGAATAGGCTTGAATTCTCAGACATTATCCCCCAGACATACAAGTACCTACTTTTTGACAAAGGAGCAAGAAATCCTAAGTGGAACAGGGAAAACCTCTTCAACAAGTGGTGTTCCTTACATGACTGAAACCTAATCACAATATATATGTAATCAAGATCTTTAAATAAAGGAAAAAAAAGAAATATATAAAAAGAATTCGATAGTAAAGTTACACTCCTGACGCTCATAAAAGAACATTCCCAATTCTACAGTGAAGTGTGTCAACCTTGTAGCTTTCTAGGTTAATAAAGGACATTTTAATAAAAATCCATACAAAATTAAAGCTAGCTATCATTTTGGAGTCACCCATATTACCTTCCCTTCTAAGATCTCAGATAAGTCTCACAATCACATCCTGTCATAAATATACTACAGCTGATGGTGTGTTAGGTATGACTGTCCCCAAGACAATGATTCTTCTTAACTCAAGAAAATCAGTACAGTAAATAACTTTTTTTCTCTTCCAGACAATCACAGTGCTTAAGACTGCAACAACACAAAACAAAACATCTTCCCAAATGTCTCCAAACAGTCAAGCTAAAAATCTAAGCCCAAGCTTCATTTAACAACCTGTCAGGTTTTTGATGTGAAGTGAATGAATGCTTTGGCATTAACAGATCCATCAAACCTAACATCAAAACAACTGCACTTCATTCCACCAACGCAAAATGAAACAGCTCTTTGATCCAACCTAACCAGAGCACAGACCTAAAAGGGCCACCAGCACTGAGGCACAAAAGTAATCATGGATTGCATTTCACGAAACCAAGAAAGAATGCTCCAGAAACAGAAAATACCATCTTGAATGTGTACCCATATGTAATTTCAACTGCTAGAGTATTTACTACATATTCTTTGATCTCTACCAGAAAAAAAAAAAAAACAAACAAACAAACCTAGGCATTCAGTCTAGATGACTCTGAAATTGATGTTCTAAGCAATGAAGGTGCCTCACACTACAAGATTTCCTAGCACCATCTGCATGGCACAGACCCTCCTTAAAATTCCACTACTCAATTAGATCAAAGGATTTCAGATCCCATTTTAAAATTCTCCGAGTCCTCAATTAAAACAGTTCAAGGTACCATGTTTCATTGAAATGAAGATATTGGTCTTTTGAGAGACTGTAACTGGGAGTCAGATAATCAAAAAGGTTATATTTTATGAAAAAGTATATCCATTGAACGTATGTTCCATTCATACTGCAGTTTTGAAAGAAATGTTTTATTCAAAACCCTTTTGTTCTTTATGAAAGCTCTCTAAAGAGAAAGAAAACATATCTTTCCCCTTTGTATATGTATCAAGACCAATTTCTGTGAAAGTAAAACTTTCTGAGCATTCAAGAAAGCTGAAAGCTGCCCTGATCAACAGGCAAATGGCCACAATTTAGGATAGACTTCTACAGTGCTTTCAGTGAGAACTGTACCTTTGCTTCATGAAATGGGATTTGAAGACTATTGAGTCATATGGAGTCAACTTCTTAGGTAGCTAATAGGTCTTTTTTGTTTTTGTTTTGGAGCTGCACCCAGTAGTGCTTAGGGCTTACTCCTGACTGCACTTAAGGATCACTCCTGGCAGGCTTCAGGGATCATTTCAGGTGCTGAGGATTGAACCCAAGCTAGTCCTGTGCAAGTCAAATGCTCTATCCACCATACTATCACTTTGGTCCCAAGGTAGGTTTTATTCAAAGCACAGCTTTTGTGCTGCTGAAGCATCACTCAGGGAGCATCACTATAGGGATGGTCTTCACCTGACTTGCCATTTTTGAATGCATTTTTAGCATCCATACTCTTATGGAGTATGAAAATGATATATAAATGTCTGATGTTCTCATGGCTCTGAGCAGCAAACCGCAGCTACACCAACATCATCAGGGCCAGCAGCAGAGACTTTAGACGCAAATTTCATTTTATTGTTTTAGTTTTTGTTTTGGGGCCACACCAGGTGATGCTCAGGGGTTACTCCTGGCTATGTGCTCAGAAATTGCTCCAAACTTGGGAGACCATGTGGGATGCCAGGAATGGAAGTCGGATCTGTCCTGGGGCAGCCGTTTGCAAGGCAAATGCCCTACCACTGTGTTACTGCTCCAGCCTTAGAGACAAGTTTCTATTTTCATGACAATCAAATTACTTACGGAAGCTATTCAACACTTTCTAATATAACACAGAATGCTTTATGTTAGATTAATTGACTGCAATGGAAGCTAAGCATTATTCTGAACATGGTTTAGGCCAGACACATTGATGCTAGTAAGTACAAGTAGAGATGTATTGAATGCACATAAAACTAAAGGTATTTTAACTTATTGTCAGGTATAACCCCATCCCAAGTAAAAGAGGAACTGTACTCTATTTGATATATCAAAATTCATTAAGGGAAAAAAAAGCAATAAATGCTATTTATAAACACTTAGAGTCAAATAAGTGGCCATCAAGGCTATGAAAAACAATCTCACCTATGCCTGTCTGCAACATATTTTCACAATTAAAAGTAGACAAAAAATGTTATATGTGAAGAATAGTAGAGGCATTTTTTTTAAGTCAGCTACTGACGTTCCAAAGCCAACAACAACAGAATCAATACCCAATTTACAACATGCTAGACACAGAGGGGACCACTTCCACTTATACTACCAGCCTAGGGGGTAAAAGAGGGGAATATGGGATGCAGGCTGGGAACAGGGGAGGAGGAAGGATAACATTGGTGGTGGGAATGCCCCTGATTCAATGTCACTATATACCTAAAATATTACTGTGAAAGATTTGTAATCCACTTTGGTAAAAAAAAAAAAAAAAAAAAAAAAATCAGAAGCATAATAAGAAAGGATCAAGAGCAAACGGAATAAAAAAAGTAAAATAAAATAAAAGTCAGCTACTGGATCCAGAACAATAGAGCACTTGCCTTGAAAACAGGCTGACCCAAGTTCGATCCCCAGCACCCCATATGATAGATACCCCAAGACACAACAGGACATATCACAAACAACAATGAAGAAAAAGAACATTTGTGATGATCAAGTTGGACATTATGTGAATAAACTAAGTCTGTATGTCTAATTGACCAGTCTTCTATCTTTGTCTCAAGAACAATAATAAAATATCTTCTCAACAAAAACTAACAAAATAATTAAATAACAAAATATTGAATTGAAATTTTCTTTTTTTTTTTTTTTTTTGGTTTTTGGTTTTTGGGCCACACCCAGTGACGCTCAGGGGTTACTCCTGGCTATGCGCTCAGAAGTCGCCCCTGGCCTGGGGGACCATATGGGGCACGGGGGATCGAACTGCGGTTCGTCCAAGGCTAGCGCGGGAAGGCAGGCACCTAACCTCCAGCGCCACCGCCCAGCCCCGAATTGAAATTTTCTAAACTTAGCATTTATAATGTAAAACACTCTTGTGGGGCCTAGGCATTATAGCACAGCAGGTAATGTGTTTGCCTTTCATTACCCCTAGAATCTGCCAGGAGTGATTTCTGAGCAAAGATTCAAAGTAACCTCTGAGTGCTACCAAAGTGTAAGCCATATAAAAAAAAATTGTAACAATTGCCTGATCTATTAAATTAAAATTCTGTTCATTCAAATATAAAATATAGTTGACTGAATCCACCTACTCTGCAACACATTAAATAATGTTAAATCATAGATAATTTATCATATTTACATATTCCAATCAACCTATGTGGTAAGAAAAGCAGAGGTCATTCATAGTATTTCAACTACCAAAAAAAGCACTTTATTATTTTTAAATTAGGCCGTAAAGTATAACTCGTAATAATTCACAATCACATGCGAAAATATATCTTTATATCTAATATATAGATTAACTGGAGATGGCAAAGAAATGAAACTTTGCACTCCCAAAACTGAAAGTATTTTACTGTGATTCATATTTTATCCTAACACTGTGCCTATTCCTAGCAAAATAAAAATAATAATAGTGCAGTTTAAAATTTTCCTCCAAGCACTAACTGTAATAGCTCAATGAATTCATATGATTAACTAGAGATGACTTATAAGCTAATAAAAAAGTCAAGTAAGACACTAGAAGCTGTAAGAAAACACACTAATATGAAAGAACTTAATTGATAATAGTCAAGAAAACACTAGGGACTATAAAAATGCTTTAGTGAAACATTCAAAACTGTACTCATTACAAGCTGTTTCTCACTTTTTTTGCATAATAAAATTAGTTATATAACTCAAAGCAGAGTCCCAATACAACACCAAGTAAATCTTTCTTTAAAATCCTTTGAGATAGGCAGAATCACTCCCCTTTCATTACTCCAATTCCATCAGTGTTCTCCAACAAGGATATCCATGTGATAATTGCAATAATATGTGATGACAAAGGCTTTTGCAGGCTGCTTGTTCTGAAATGTAAGTGACCACAGGAATAAAAAGTTAATAGGGCTCAGTACAAAGGGTAGAAAGTTACTCTTGCAAGTGGCCAACATGAGTTTGACCCCTAGTTACTGATAAAGTCCCCCAAGCCTGCCAGGAATGATCCTTTACTGCAAAACCAGAAGTAAGCCCAGAGGACAGCCTTCAGTAGCCCACCAACCAAAAAAAAAGTAATTAAAAAAAAAGCTTTACAAAAGCAAATACACAGAGCAGCACCATTCACCAATGAAATAGCATAAAAAATATTTCAAGGAAGGGTTTGGGAGGAATAAAAAACTCAAGTAGATGTGATTAAATATATCTAAACTGGGCGCCAGAAAGATAGCACAGTGGCGTTTGCCTTGCAAGCAGCCGTCCCAGGACCAAAGGTGGTTCGTTCAAATCCCGGAGTCCCATAAGATCCCCCTGCATGCCAGGAGCTATTCCTGAGCAGATAGCCAAGAGTAACCCCTGAGCACCTCCAGGTGTGGCCCCCAAAAAAACAAGCAAACAAACAAAAAACTATCTAACCTAGAACCAGAACAATAGAACACTATGTATAGTGCTAGGTATAGTCCATAAAAATGGGTCAAAGACAAGGCAGAATAATACCATCACCAGGCATCATACCTTTTTTTTACCTCCTGAATAAACCCCATACCCCATCCATTCAGGTCTACTTAATATAATCCCACCCTGTCCTACCAGCCCTTCTGTTCTCCACCCTCTCTTCACCCACCCACCTTCCACTTTTTCTTCCTCCTTTCTTCTCTCCTCTTGCCATTCTGATTGTTGGAACCACCAAACCAAGAGAAACCAGATTTCATCATTGGGACTCACCCCTTTTTCAAAAGAAGTCACCAAAAATTGCCTCTTCAAAACCAGGAAAAGAAACCAATTTTTTGGTTCAGGTTTTGTTTAATTTGACGCTGTAGTGGTGCTCAGGGGTTTCTCTTGGCTCAGTGCTCAAGATTGATACCAGAGGTGGTCCTAAATTCCATGTGTGATGCTGGGGATTAAATCCGGGGCACTGGATTACTCAGACCCCTCACCACCGGTCCTATAACTGGCCCCCTCTCTTCCGTTTGGCAGAGGACAGAGTCCACGGATGTAGAGAACAACAATAACAACAACTCCCTCCAAATATTGGAGTCCTCCGATTTTAATTCTCAGTCCAGGAGAGAGTTTTGGGGTTGGCAGTTTGTGGGACCAGGGGTTTCAAACCTGTGACATAGGGAAGAGCCAGACACATGGCTTGTAAGAATGCCATGGGAAGTAGGATTGGGGATATGGTACTGTGATCCAGGGAGAGATGTTGAAGCCATAGATGTGCGAGTCTACCATCACTTTGCAATTAAGGGTGTCTTCTAATTTGTCTAAGGACGAGAGCAGTGTTTTTCAAACTTTTTGTGCAAAGGCACACTTTTTTAATGAAAAAAAAAAAATCACAAGGCACACAATTAGAAAATATTAAAAATATTTAACTTTGTGTCTATATTGACTACATAAAAAGTAATTCTCTTGAATAGGAATCAAATAAATACAAAGATTATTTTATAACTACTTTATTATGAAATAATCTAATTATTGGTCTATTTGTGAGTCGAAGCTTCATGTTACATATGAAATTGGAAGATTTTTCTACAGCACGCCAGAAAATATCTCGTGGCACACTAGTGTGCTGCTGCAGTGATTAAAAAACGCTGGCCTAGAGCACTAGAGGGTTTGAGAAGTCATCAGCTCACCCAGAGGCATGGGGAAGAAACAGAGTTGGACTCTAGGTGAAGAAAGCTGGGGTGGGCTGAGAGACTATGGGAATCTTAACTGCCTGGTCCCTATCTCAGTGACACCAACTTGGCTCCTCGACATGAGAAAACATCTTGAGGCCAAGGCTTTCAAGTTCCAGCAGGCACTGGTGAGCCTCGCACAACTCACATTCAAGTCCCCGATGAAGGGCACTTGAGCAACTTCAACATGGGGCTGGGACAGCGGCTCCTGCTGTTGGCTCTGAGGCTGAAGTGTAGCCTAGCAGGCCTATGTTTGAAATGCATTGTCAAAACAAGGCAATATGATTTCAGACCCATGACCTGCACCCTGGCTCTACATTGTGACTCAAGGAGCAGCTCCAGGACTGATACCCCTGCAGACCCCTCCTGGCTATCATGGTCCCAATCCAACCAGGACCTCTCTTGGGATGAGATGCTTTCCCCTTTAACCTTGGCTTTCCTATCTGAATTGGGCTGGTGAGGTCCAAGGAGGTCCTCTGGGCAACCAAGAACTCTGCTGGTTTAGGCAGGAGGCCATTAAGACTGAGCCTGAGGTAGCACTGACTTGGCCACTCTGCAGAGCAGAGTTTCTGAGGAGGTATAGGAGGCTGTCAGCAGGAGGTCAGACTTGAGGCAAGGGAGGTCCCATCACTTAGGCTCTGGGAACAGACCATAAGGGCCTGTGAAGGGTACTGGTGCCTAGGATTTTCCTACTTTGTCCTGGAGTCAGTTGTTGACCAGCACATCTTCTGCCTGGATCTGGACTCTCCTGCAGCCTGTCCTCACTCCCAGCATCATTCCCACAGGATAAAGAGTGCCCTTCACTGTGGATGCAGTGGCAGGAATACTGTGGCCACACACGGCAGTATGTGGACGCACTGAAACAGCATCTGACCACGTGCCCAGCCTTTGAGAAACAGATACAAGATGTCCAGCAAAATCAGCTGCTGGACAGGCTGGAAAACACCAAGGCCTCAGTAAGCCTGACACCGTTGAGGGACTTGGAGGAATGGCTTTCCCAAGGGCACCCCATAATCACACTCCACCCTACATCTTACTCACAGAGGCCAGTGACACCAGGAGCCAATGACAATGCCGAACAGCTGGAGGCCAGAGGCCCTGAGGATGATGGCCCGAATGTTGACATGGTCCAAGGACTAGGAAGAATAATATCATCACCAGACCTCCTTCCTTTCTTGTATCGCATGAATGGACCCCATTCCATTCAGGTCTATTTAATATAACCCCACCGTGTCCTTCCAGCCCTTCTGTTCCCCACCCTTTCCTCATCCACCCACCTTCCTTTTTATTTCTTCCTCCATTCTTTCCTCTCTCCATTCTGATTGTTGGAACCACCAACCCAAAAGGACCCAGGTTCCATCACTAGGCCTCACCCATTTTTCAAAAGTCACCAACACAGATTGCCCCCATAACACCAGGAGAAGAAACCAATATTTTGGTTTAAAATCCACTGCCCCCAATTGAAATTCAAAGGGATGCATGTTTGTGGGGAACACCTGTTTCAGATTTGCATGTACCAGTTATTCTCCCAACCTCTCCTATAATCCTGCCAAATATTCCAATAATGCCTTGTGTGGCAGGTGTTTGGGGTATCCTGGTTATTTTTAGGTCTTTGCCACCATAGCCCCATTAACTGAATACTGGCTCTATGAATATATAATGTCCTCCTAATGGGGAATGAAATGTCTTAGCAATAGGGAATTTTTATTTGGGGGACATTAATGTCTTCCTATTAGCACCAATGTCCACCAATATGTGAAATAGGGGAGCAGAAAATGTCCCCCAAACAGGAAACTTTAATCAGGGGCAGCAATGACCCCCTAGTGGGGACCAAAATGTTTCAGCAATAGCGAATTTTTATAGGAGGACAGTCATTTCCACCCAAGGTCAGCATCAATGTCCCCCAATATCATGTGATATCAAGGTGAAAATGTTCCACAAACAGGGAGTTTCAATCGGAGGGGCTGACTATCTTCTTAATGCGAACCAAAATATTTTGAACTGAACAACAGTAATGCCCCCACCCCATGGTCACCATCAATGTTCCCCAACCACATAATTTGAAATCGGAGGGGGTGGCATTTTTCAAATTTTCTTCTTTTTCTTTATTTCTTTCTGTTCTTATTTTAACAGCTTTGTTTTTACTTAACTAGAAATAAATTATTACTATCAAATATGTCACCTGTGTGGCATATTTTCTTTAAATGAAGTAAACAAAATATGTTGTCTAGGACTTCTAAGTAGTATCACTGATACTGTGGCTTTTGTGGGGACTTGTTTTAGGTGCCAGGTTTTCCAGAAGTATTAAAGGACAGGCAAATGGTACCCACACTCACTCATAGAAAGTCTTGGTGATATCATCCCAAATACCAACATCCCTGGAGTTTTGAACAGATTGTTGACCCTGCAGAGAATCTTAGATGAGTGTTGAAGCAGAGCCAAAGGCCAAGCTGCCATTGTAGATGATAAGTGCAGTAGGAGTGTTTTCTACAGGACAATTCCCTGTTTCCAGCTGTTGGCCAGTGTATTAATAACTTCACATCTTGGTTTACATCCTTTTAAAGAAGGGAGTGAGTTTAAGGACCTGGTGGGTGTGATGTGGTAACTGTGTTTCTCCTCACTTTTTAAAATGTATTGTTTGTTTTTATGTTTTGGGCCACACAGGGACAAACACTTAGGGGTTACTCCTGGCTTTGTGCTCAGAAAGCATGGAATGACAGGGCTGGAATCCGGGTTGGCTGCATGTAAGGCAAATGCCCTACCACTATTATCACTCTGGCCCCCTCACATTTTCTTATTTTAATTTTATCTAATTAGAGAAAACTTTTATGTTGAATTGTTTATTAAAAAATTTTAAGGAGAGGGCCCGGGAGATAGCATGGAGGTAAGGCATTTGCCTTTCATGCAAAACGTCATCAGTTCGAATTCCGGTGCCCCATATGGTCCCCCGTGCCTGCCAGGAGCAATTTCTGAGCATGGAACCAGGAGTAACCCCTGAGCACCGCCGGGTGTGACCCAAAAACCAAAAACCAAAAAAAAAAAAAAAAAAAGAATTTTAAGGAGAGGCCAGATCTTTGGGGCCCAAGGTCTAAGACAACTGCCTTGTACCCTCTAGCTTAGGAAGAACTGAGGTTCAATCTCTCGGCATCCCACATGGTCCCTCCAGCCAGGGGCGATTTTTGAGCACAAAGCCAGGAGTAACCCCTGAGCATCACAGGGTGTGACCCAATCACAAAAACGAAAATAAAATAATAAAAATTAGATGAAAATTTTCAAAATACTTCTACACAGAAGAAAAATAGAAAAACCTAATACTGAGGGCCAGAGAGATAGCACAGAGGTAGGACATTTACCTTGCAAGTGTCTGAACCAACTTTGGTACAAAATCCTGCATCCCATATGGTCCCCTGTGTCTGCCAGGAGCAATTTCTGAGCATAGAGCCAAGAGTAACACCTGAGTGCCACCAGGTGGCCCAAAAGCAAAAACAAAACAAAACAACATAATATTGAGACATTTTAAATATAAATGTTAAATGCAAATATAACCAACATTATGAAATTAAAAAGGAAAGATAGAATCATGTCTATTTTAAAAAAAAGATTTTTTTTGCTGGAATTATTTTCAGAATGTGGTTTGGCTACACACACACACAAACATATGCACCCCTATAAACACACACACTCCTATAAATAAACACACACACACAGACACACACATACTTACACCTACCTATAATCAAAAAGCCTTCACCAACAACCTCCATCTTCTTAACAGTTTTATTACCTCTGCTATCAAGCTCCAATTCAAAATTGTGACTTTTGATACTTGTCAATTGGCGCTGATATCTCTGTGAAATTAACATCTTGGGGTTGAGAGGCAGAGACACAGCAGAGTAGTGGGGCATTTGCCTTAATATGGCAGAACCAAGAGGAAACCGGTTTGGTTCCTAGGATCTCCTGTGGTCCTCCAGCCAACCAGAGGCGATTTCTGAGTACAGAGCCAAGAGTAACCTGAGTGCAGCTGAGTGTGGCCCAGAAACCAATCAATCAATCAACGAATCAATAAATAAAGTTTTGGGTTTTTTTTTTGGTTTTGGGCTCACACCTTGCAGTGCTCAGGGGTTACCCCTGGCTCTATGCTCAGAAATCGCACCTGGTAGGCGTCGGGGACCATCTGGATGCCAGGATTCTAACCACCGTCCTTCTGCATGAAAGGCAAATGCCTTACCTCCATGCCATCTCTCCAACCCGAAATAAAGTTTTTTTAAAACAAAAAACATATTGGGTTGGGGCATATTCCTTTTTCTTCATGAACTAGAGCAGCTAGTGCTTTATCCTACACCTTCCAACAGAAATAGCCCAGATCTGTGACTTATCAAAACGCCTCGCCTCTAAATTTATGTTTTTAAATCAATAAAGCCTGGAATATGCAATACCTCAAAATTTCATAGTAGTGTCAGTCAGTAGTATTATAGGAAATGTGATTGAAATGTCACATAATAATCTCCCTAACTCGGTGAGCCGATCACAGATTCAACTAACACCAACGATATCCCAGTAAATCCTTAGAGACTGATATTATTAACATAAGGAGAGACATTACAATTATTTAAAATTGACTCTTGTGACCTAAGTTATGATGATTTACCTTTGCTTTGTAATTAATATCATATAAAGTAAATTTTTTTGTGTTTTAAAGGAGTTAGAATGTGGTCGCAAGTTGGAAATTGGGTACACTGGTAAAGGGAAGGTCTCACTACTGGAAGGATAGAAGTTTGAATATTTAAGTAGGAAATAACTTGGTAAATATCAGTGTTGCAATAAAATAGTTTTTGTTTTTGTTTTTGTTTTTGGGTCACACCCGGCAGTGCTCAGGGGTTACTCCTGGCTCCATGCTCAGAAATTGCTCCTGGCAGGCACGGGGGACCATATGGGGCACCGGGATTCGAACCGATGACCTTTTGCATGAAAGGTAAACGCCTTACCTCCATGCTATCTCCCGGGCCCGCAATAAAATATTTTTAAAAATTAAAAACCAAGGGGCCGGAGAGACAGCATGGAGGTAAGGTGCTTGCCTTGCATGCTGAAGGTCAGTGGTTCAAATCCTGGCATCCCCCTTGCCTGCCAGCAGTGATTTCTGTGCATACAGCCAGAATTAACCCCTGAGTGCTGCCGGGTGTGACCCAAAAACCAAAAACATAAAATAAAATAAAAGAAAAAAAATTGAAAACCAAATAGGGAATAAAAGAAATTCATATTGAGTAATGACTTTATTTCAACAAGCTTCTCTGCATGCTGAGACATTTAGTGACTATTTAAATATTCAAATATGAGATAAAATTAAAAGGAAATAGTTTTAATTTATTAGTCTTTGCGATGTTAACTGTTAATTATGCATAGTAATTCACTCACTACCATTGTATGATAGGTGTTAGTGTAGTTATATCTCTAATTGCATTCACAACTCTTTGTGGTTGGTGAGTGAGTGAGTGAGTGAGTGAGTGAGTGAGTGAGTGAGTGAGTGAGTGAGTGAGTGAAATAGAATGCCTGTTTCTAATAGTCAGGGGCTGCGGGAGGATGAAGATGGGGATATTTGTGGTGGGAAGGTTGCATTGGTGAAGAGAGCCTGTTCGTTTTTATAACTGAAAACCAACTACAAACATGCTTGTAATCATGGTGCTCAAATAAAGATATTATTAAAAAAGACATTCCTAAATAAAAATATGTATAATTCACTAAAATTTATATGTTAACCATCACATATCAAAATACGAATTAAATTTTGTATTAGACAATTTTTTTAAATTGGTGTATCATAAAGAATTATTTGTTGTAGACATTCTTTAACAAAGTTTTATTGGTATTTCAAAGAATTTAAAGAGAAGAAAGTGGGCCCGGAAAGATAGCACAGCGGTGTTTACCTTGCAAGCAGCCGATCAAGGACCAAAGTTGGTTGGTTTGAATCCTGGTGTCCCATATGGTCTCCCGTGCCTGCCAGGAGCTATTTCTTAGCAGACAGCCAGGAGTAACCCCTGAGCACTGCCAGGTGTGGCCCAAAAACCGAAAATAAAATAAAATAAAATAAAATAAAGAGAAGCAAGTGAAATTTAATTTCTTACAAAAATCTTACATTTTAAGTTTTACTTTGTATCAGAAAGACCTCTGCTTTCTTTTCCAAGATTGCCATATACTACCCAGCCTAATAAATCATTCTGAATTTTGGATACCTGCACAAAAACCCCTAGTAAGTAGTTAGTAATTTTTCTTGCCCCAAAAACAATAGGACTATACAGAAGGTTTTCAAGAAGTGAGCAACCATTTATGCAGCTTTACAATATTTTATTCTTTCATATTGCTTAGGGAAGATATGTTAGACATCTGCACTGAATTCATTTATTCTAGATTGAGTTGTTGCTTCTAAATCACACTAATTAATTCTAGCTTCAGTCATCTATTCTGTCTAAAACTCATAAAAGCAGCTATGGTCTTAGGAATCCCAGTACTGCTGGAGAAGTGCATTGCCAATGACATAGAAAGTCTTCCTGAAAATCTGATACATAACCTGAAATAATTAATTAGAAAGTAGCTTCAATAAGAAAGAACGGAAGAAAACAGAACCTCTTATTTCACCCAGGAAATGGCATGTCTGAACCAAGGGGAACAGGAGTAGTTTATTAGATGTAGCCCCAGACTGCAACAGGTTCATGAGGAAGCATGAGTGAAGATAACAACTCAGAAGAAAAAAATCAGTTTCACCACTTATATAAACTCTTTTCATTGCAAAATTGGCTAAAACACTGAATCCAACTTTCTGCTGTCTAGTAGAGACATTATTAGCAAAGCCAGGGCAAACAGAAGCTCAAAGTCAAAGGCTGGGAAACAATATTTAAAACAAGTAACTATTTTATAACTGCTAGGATGGACACTATTATATCAGATAACAAACTTCAAGTTACAAATTTTTTAGGAGATGAAGGTGATTTAGGTCTGTATACATCAGGAGAACTCACAATGCTAAACATATTAGCACCGAATAAGAAAACATCAAAATGGGCCAGAGAGATAGCATGGAGGTAAGGCATATGCCTTGCATGCAGAAGGACAGTGGTTCAAATCCCAGCATCCCATATGGTCCCCCGAGACTGCCAGGAGTATTTCTGAGCATAGAGCCAGGAGTGACCCCTGAGATCTACCAGGCATGACCCAAAAACAAACAAAAAATCAAAATGATTACAACTGCTAATAGACCTAAAGCGTGATATCAATAGCAATACAAGATAGTCATACTTTGACACTGCTTTATCATATCTGGGCATATCTACTAGAACAAAACTCTATAGAAAAACTGGTTTTACAATATGGAGATTACTCAAAAAATAGAAATTGAGCTTCAATATTATCAGCTATATCACCCCTAGGAATATACCCTTGGAACAAAAATATAATTCAAAAATAGCCAGACTCAGGAAACAACCAAGATGCCCTTCAACAGATGAATAGGCTATAGAAACTGTGGCACATATACACAATGGAATATAATGAAACTGTCAGGAGAGGTGAAATCATGAAATTTTCCTACACTTGGATGTACATGGAATCTATTATGCTGAGTGAAAGAAGTCAGAGGGAGAGAGATAGACACAGAATAGTCTCACTCATCCATTGGGTTTTAAAAGAAAAGTAAAGGCATTTCTGCAATAATCCCAGAGACAATAAAGTGAAGGGCCATCAGGACCTGCCCACAATATGAAGCTCACCACAAAAAGTGATGAATGTGTTAAGGAAATAACTACACTAACAACTAGCATGAAAAAAGTTAATGAAAGAGAGAAGTAGAATGCCTGTCTCAAATACAGGCAGGAGTGGGGGATGAGGGCAATCAGGAATGTTGTTACACTGATGAACGAAATGTTCTTTTTCTGACTGGATCAAACTACAATCATGCTTGTAATTATAATGGGATTAGCAGATATACATAGCTTTTTATCCCTTGGAACTCTAATACATATTCTTCCCCAGTTCACATGAGATATTGTCCAAGACATACCAACAACTTGGCCACAAAACAGTACATCTTTAAATGAAAAGGATAGGGGTCGGGCAGTGGCGCTGGAGGTAAGGTGCCTGCCTTACTGCGCTAGCCTTGGACGGACCGCGGTTCGATCCCCCGTGCCCCATGTGGTCCCCCAGGCCAGGGGCGACATCTGAGCGCAGAGCCAGGAGTAACCCCTGAGCGTCACTGGGTGTGGCCCAAAAAAAATGAAAAGGATAGAAATAGTATCAAATATTTTTTCAGAACATGATGCATTTAAAATAAAAAATAATCACAAACGGTGTGAGGAACAGACTCAAGCACTTTAAAAATAAGCAAATCACTACAAAACAATCAATGGGTATAAGAGGAAATCAAAATATTTCTGTAAGAAAAAAATAGCTGATAACAACTCTGATTCCTATACTCAGTAAAGAAAATGCAATTACCATAAAGAAAGGGAACTTGATAGAAAAACTGAATAAATGTGTCTGGTGGTAGGATAGCATTGGAAATTCTGTAGTTGGAGTGTTGAGGACTTTATGCACAAAGAGTGTAAAGCTGAAATTTTTAATACCTATAATATGATAACCAAATAATAAATTAGGAGGAAATTAAAATAAAAAATAGTGCAGGCTATGAAAATGCAAATCACAAAGCACTTAACACTACATTGTTTATGACATAAAGCTACAATAAAAAATATAACGCATCATCTCTTACTTTTAGCTAACAAGGGATTAGGGCCACAAAAAATTTCAATGCTCTAAGCATGCTCATGAACAACCACAAAAGTACATTCAATACTAAAACTTTGAGATTTCAAATATATGTTAACTTGTTTAAATATGGAACCAATGAATAATATAGGTTCTCAGTGTTTGTATATTATCTATAGCAGGGGTCTCAAACTCAATTTACCTGGGGACCGCAGGAGGCAAAGTTGGGGTGATCCTTGAGTGCAAAGTCAGTAGAACATTGGGGGATGTGACCCAAACAACTAAAACAAAACAAAACAAAACAAAAAAAGATTCCTCTAGGGCAGGGCCACAAAATGTTGTATGGAGGGCTGGAAATAGCCCGTGGGCCACGAGTTTGAGACCACTGATCTATAGGAAGAGAAAAAGTATTTGAAGTCATAAACCCAGTATAATAAAAATTTATAATAAAAATGATTTAAGTCTTTTCTTTTCAAATTTTGAAACTGATTTACAATACTGCTAATACCAGAGTTTCATATATACATGGCGCAACTTGCTATATCATAAACCATTGACCATTTTATACACAGAAATAAAAGTTTCTCTTCAGAGACACCAATATGACTCAACTCCAGATACGCAGGTATTTCAGCTGACATCACCAGAGCTTTTTTAGAGTAATGACAGATACACTCCTCCACAACCTTCTTGTAGTTCTGGAAGCCCTGGTAGCCAGAACCATACCCTACAAAAGCCAGAGTATCAGCAATAGTGTTAGAATTTCTGAACTACACAACAGCTTTACAACTCCAAGTTGTTTTTTTTTTTTTTTACTGTCATCCCCACAGACAACAATTTAAACACCAATGTGTGTTTGAAGCAACCTACTGTTCAGAAACAAGTAACAGAATGATTAACCAAGAACAAGAGTGTAATAAAGCTGGCGGCAATAACTTAAAAAAAAAAGAAAACTAAGACAGTCATAAATGGATTAAATGTATGATATGAACCATATAGTTTTGGTTGATATATACATGAAATCTATATGGGGTAAAAGAGACAATAGTTTTCCTAAAATCAGTGGCATGCCAGAAGAGTTTCACTCCAATTCCTTCCTCCTCAATCACAGTGTCCTACTTTTTATCATTTCCTTTAATCTAGGTTCAGCTAGTGGATCTCAAGACAGCACTCACTCCACTCCCCTTCTACATCCACATGAAAATTTGAACACACATCTCCAAACAACTGTTACTTTACGGAAAATTTTAACCTTATTTTAACTTCATCAGCCAAGAACTGATGAAGTAGATTAGAAACCTCTAGCCAACAAGCAACACGTAATATTTCGGTGACATGCATAACATGTCTATAAAGGCACATAATAGTAGCCAAGATACACATTCGACTTTCTACTTTTTATTAGTTAATTGTAATAACACAAGATGAATAATAGAAAAAAACTTCGATTCTGTTCCTTTCTAAATGACCGCTCATAAATAGAAATTGCTCAGAATAGAAAATGTACTCTAGGGTCCAGGAGATAGCATGGAGGTAAGGCGTTTGCCTTTCATGCAAAAGGTCATCGGTTTGAATCCGGGTGCCCCATATGGTCCCCAGGAGCAATTTCTGAGCATGGAGCCAGGAGTAACCCCTGAGCACTGCCGGGTGTGAATCAAAAACCAAAAAAGAAAAAAAAAAAGAAAAGAAAATATACTCTAATACTCTAATAGCAGGT
>PVKC010015139.1:0-21654 GCA_004027635.1 Crocidura indochinensis | reverse complement strand
TTTAGAAAAGTATGCATGTTCTAGGGTTCTAATGTAATTACCATGTCCATCATTTTAGTACCAATACCCTCCTAACAATAATTTTTAGCCCTGACTTGTTTCTGATATGTAAATATATTTATATTTTCAAAAATGTAATATTATTTGTTTTCTTGTGATATACTATTGGGATTTAGATATGGTTGCATTGACTATGTATAATTTTTTTGGTAGTATAATTCTTTTTTGGGGGGGCACACTTGGTGAAGTTCAAAGATTATTCCTGGCTATGCTCTCAGAAATCACCCCTGGCTTGGGGGACCATATGGGATGCTGGGGAATGAAACCAAGGTCTGTCCTGGATCAACTGAGTGCAAGGAAAATGCCTTACCACTCTATCACTCCTGTCCCTGTTAGTATAATTTTAAAGTAAATTTTAATACTTTAAGTCAATAAATATGAAATGCATTTCTATTTCACTGTATATGTTTTTCTTATATATATTTTTTCATTGTTTTATTTTTAATTTAAAAGTCTCTCTTTCTGGCAAGATTTTGTTAGATAACTATTCAAATTAAATTGTAAATGGTATCATCTTGCTTTTCTTTCAAGTTCAATGCTTGCATATAAAAATGTAGGATTTTTATCTCTTGCTTTTATAGCATCTCTTCATATTGTTACTTATTGTTTCTTAAAGTCATTTTAGTACATTGATTCTGATACTTTAGTGTATATTATCATGTTATTTGAAAGTAGTGGTGATTTTGCTTCTCATTTTCCAA
Organism: Crocidura indochinensis; assembly: GCA_004027635.1. Classification (NCBI taxonomy): domain Eukaryota; kingdom Metazoa; phylum Chordata; class Mammalia; order Eulipotyphla; family Soricidae; genus Crocidura; species Crocidura indochinensis. The sequence goes on along the minus strand of PVKC010015139.1, from coordinate 20,893 downwards.
TATGAATTCATTTTATATGCTTTTTTCAGTAGTTGTTCTAGCCATTTACAATAAAAGCTTTCAATTTTTCTACACTGAGTTTGATAACAGTTAGTTTGGCCTTTTCTAAATTGGTCTGCATATAGCCAATATATAGTCTTCCCTAAGTTCATCTATATATCTCTACTATAAAAGCATTAATTGAAATTTTTGTTATTGTTTTAATGATTTTCTTTGTTTTCTTGTTTTTTTAGTTTTGGGGTCACACAAAGTATGCATGTGCTTAAGGGTTACTCCTGGGTCTATGCTCAGAAATTGGCCCTGGCAGGCACAGGGGACCATTTGGGATGCCAGGATTCAAACCACCGAACTACTGCATGCAAGGCAAATGCATAACCTCCATGCTATCTCTCTGGCACCCAATGATTTTTTTTGTAGCTAATGATATTCTCATATGAAAAGTTAATGTTATATTTTACATTATTTGATGTACATATGTTTAATAATCCTTCAATCTTTGGGATAAATTTTAACTAGGATGTGATGTACTATAGTTTTGAAGTTATTAACTCAGTACACTGATATTATTATATATTTAATCTTTAAAAATAAAGGTAAATTGTGTTTTTATGTAGAAGATTTTTCTGTATAGTTTTTTTTTGGTTTTAATATACCATTTGGTGTCACATGTTCAGAAAAATATCCTTATTGCAATTTGAGGGAAGTTTGAGAATGAAACATCAATTACATCTTTGAAAATGGAACTCTCTGGTCAAACAATTGATCCCTATGTGGCCAGAGTGGCTTGTGACTGGCCTGGGTTAAATTTTTTAGCATCATATAAGTTCTCTTGAGAACCTCCAATAGTAATTTTTTCTTTCTTTCTTTCTTTCTTTCTTTCTTTCTTTCTTTCTTTCTTTCTTTCTTTCTTTCTTTCTTTCTTTCTTTCTTTCTTTCTTTCTTTCTTTCTTTCTTTCTTTCTTTCTTTCTTTCTTTCTTTCTTTCTTCCTTCCTTCCTTCCTTCCTTCCTTTCTTTCTTTCTTTCTTTCTTTCTGTCTGTCTGTCTTTCTTTCTTTCTTTCTCTTTTTCTTTTGTTCTTTTCTTTTTTCTTTTTTATTTTGGGTAATACCTGGCAGTGCTTAGGGGACCATACGGGATGCCGGGATTCGAACCATTGTCCTTCTACATTCAAGGCAAACACCTTATCTACATGCTGTCTCTCCAGTCCCTGGAATAGTAATTTCATAATGTGGAACCTGAGTATCACCAGATGGAGGCCCAAAAGAAAGCAAAATATCCAGTCCAGGGCTTTTTCTGGGGGAAAGATTTTTGAATGCTCTTTTAGTTTCTTTTTTGTATTTGACTTCTTCAATTTTTCATTTTCTTTCCATTCTAATCTTGGAAGATTTTATCATTCTAAGAATTTTTCCATTTTCTTCTGTGTTTTATACAGAATGTTTAAACATTTTTATAGTGTTCTTTTGTGATCCATTGCGTATCTTTTTAAAATTTAAAACAATTTCCCTTTCACTTCTCATCTCATATTAGAGATTTTTCATAAGTTAGTATCAGTAAAATGCTATCGTTTATTTCTAATATGCTCACAAGACCCTATACCTAATTTAATACTGTTGTTCCCTGGTTTAATTTTTGCCCGTTTAATTTGTTCATAGGTGAGAGATATTTGACAAACTTTCTATTATTACTAGTATTTTGCTATAAGTGTCTTTCAGTATCAGTTAAGGATTGATTTATATATTTTGATGCTCAGTCATTTTGTTCATATGTTATCAATATGCTCAATCCTATTAATTTATTGAACCTTTATTTTTTGTTTGTTTTTTGGTCACGTCCAGTGCAGCTCTGGACTTATTCCTAGTTGTGAGCTTTGAGATCACTCCTGGCAAAACTGGGAGGAACACATAGGATACCAGGGATTGAACATAGGTCAGGTGCGTGCATAGGAAGTGACCTATACATTTTTACTGAATCTCTAGCCCTATTTATTGAATCTAATAAACACTCAGCATGAAAAACATTAACTGCCATTTTTTAGGCTATAGTGTGTGTGTATGTGTGTGTGTGTGTGTGTGTGTGTGTGTGTGTGTGTGTGGTGTAGGGAGTTGAATTCAAAATCATTTTCAAAATATCCAGGGACCTTTTATTTTTTGCAATACTAAACCAACTCTAACAGGAAATTCAATATGAAAGGGCAGAAATTTGGTGCAGCTGGATTACCAGAGCAAACCGGTCAGTACTTATTGGACTATTATTAAGGCTACTGATTTTAGCAGTGCTCAGGATATCTGGTCCTAGAGACTTAAAAGTGATCAGACTTTAGAAAACTGAGACATAAATTCCATTTGGTTATGAATACATAGCAAAGACAGTTTAGCCCATATAGGGAGCAAGGCATATAATGGATTCCCTTGAACACTAGATCAACTTTGAAAGCTTCTTAATGGATTTGGGGATATGGTATGAATGATAGAAATCAAATAGAGAGGAGTAGGGGCTATCTATTTAGGTCATAATGAGTAAAAGTACTCTTGATGGTTCTTTAGATACTTCACATGACTCAGTCATTTCATATAGGTCTAGAGAAATGTCTTCAAGAATTTGCCTTCAGGATTTGTCTCTACCTTCTGGATCCTAATATCGAGTCAATAATGTTATTAGAAAGAGTTCCCAAAACTGGATCTGCTCACAACTCAATTAGGCCTTAATTAGTCCCTCCAGTTTTGTGATTCCTGTTACAGAACAGTAAATGAAATATCATGGGTCTAGGGTCTTGGTGTTAAGTTCAATTCAAGCCTTTTCCCCTAGGCTAAATTTCTATATCACAGAAATCTCTTGCTACTAGCTAGCTGCTCTGCTACGAGGTTTCTTTCTTGTCTTTTTGCTTGATAGTCTACGAGATACTAGATTGTGTTCCTTCTAAAACAATATTTTAAAATGTTTTTATCATTTCCATTCATAATATTAACTGTGAGGCCATACAAGCCCTGCATTTAATTGATAGAAACTGCATGGAAGTATAAATGATAAGATTTAAGATTTCTTCTATGCTAATGTAGAAATGTTAAGAAATATTTATTTAGAGTCTAAGATATTAAACAAATATTTAGCTTTATAAGACTCAACGTTTTTATCCTCAGGTCTTCAAAACGTTCAAGACTTGGAGAACTACTCCCTTTCTTCTTGCTAGAGGAAAGATAACTAAACTCTACTGAAGACCTCCCTTTCCCCTACACCCCTTATTTTTAAACATAGTGTTTTATAATTGTACAGTGCCCTCAAGGGTAATGTTTTATGCTTACAATGTTCTAACACAAGATCTATTACAATAGTACCCAATTTCTCCAGCCCAGGGTACATAGTTTATTGCTCAAAGCTAGTCTGTTAATAATCTTCCTTTCCTGGCTGCCCTACTGGAATCATGTTTCAGCTGAATATATCAGGGATGTACAGTATTTTATTTAGGGAGAAATAGGAAGAAGACTGAAACAATGTAAGAACTTATCTAATATTTTCTGATGGAAAACTTATAGAAGTGGATCTTGAATATATTAAACTGGGTCAAAGGGTAAAATATAAGAAAAAAGAATATACATTTTAGTGGTAATGTTTTTTGATTTGCAATTTAATATAGCACCATAAATCAATCATGATATATTGTTCAATGGATTTTTGAAATTAGAATTCATCAAAGCTCACAGTAGCTGAATGATAAATAATATCACAAAAAATAATGTTTTGAAAACAGTGTCTAGAGGATAATACATTTGAGAATTTTATATTAGAAATATTATGAAAATCGAAAAAAAACATCATTTTAGTCTGGTTTTTGATAGGGGATTTACTTTCTTAAAGCCAGAACTAATTCTCTGGGTGGACCTAAGTTTTGGAAATATTTCCTTGTATCTCCAAGAAACCTACATTGCAACTCAGAGTGTAGTATGTAGGTGGCTATTCAAGTAAATTTTTTGACCTCACCCGGTGATGCTCAGGGGTATACTCCTGCTTTAGAGCACCATATGGGACACTGGGATTGTACCCAAGTCTGTCCTGGGTTATCCACATGCAAGGTAAATGCCCTACCACTGTAATATTGCTCCGGCCCCTTAAGTAAAGCATTTTTATGCAGATAGACAATTAAGTACTGGAATGACACACAATGCGAAGGTAAAGTAAGATGAAAAGCAAGAATACTTGATTTACCTTGTGAGATTAGCCACTGTGCTTTTAGTTCATGAACAGAGAATAACCTCCATCACACTTTTTGAATCCAGCACCCTGTCTGCATGTATGGCACTAAATAATTGGAAGTAAATTTTTCCAACCACTAATACAATGAAAGGTGAAGGCAGTATTTTCCTTAAATTAATACTTGGATGGAGTGTGGTTCTGCTACCTCTTTCCATAAATGTGAATTCTATAAAACCTTAATTTTTCTTAAAGTACTCCTTTAAAATCAAAGTACCATGAAACTGGGTCCACTATGCTGTTGTGTAATCCCTCATTTTGTAGGACTTGACCTATTGCAATGTTGCCATAATCAAGACTTCTGATTGCCAACTCAGGTATAGTGCTCCTTTTTTTTTTAGGTTTTGTGTCACCCTTGACAGTGCTCAGGCATTACTCCTGGCTCTGCACTCACAAATCACACCTGGCAGGCTCTGGGGACCATATGGGATGCCAGAGATAGAACTCAAATCTGTTGTTCCTGGTTAGCAGCATGCAAGGAAAATATCCTACCACTGTGTTATTGCTCCAGCCCTATTTATTAACATTTCTAGAGTTGCTATACCTTTCTAATCTTATTCTTTTTTATGGTTTTTCTATCCTACCGGTTGGATACTAGTCATGTGTCATGATCCCCCATGTACAGTATTGCTTCTCTGTCCTCTTAGATTATCCTGAAGACCTACTAAAGGTCATATGGCTCCTGATTTATGGTCCATGTTTCCAGAGTCCAGATGTACCCAGAGCTAGAATGTTGGCATGCTAAATATCTTTGTTAAGGAATTTCTCTCCCTTCTTTAAACTTAGAACCTGATGTATTATATGTTCTGATTTTTAGCATAGCACTTATTTACACTATAAAAAATTCCACTATAGATTTGTTATACTTTCATTTGAACATGAAACTATTAAATAGAAATACACCTTGTCATTTTGACTTGTCATGGCAGTGGACATACTGCAGAGATCATTATACTTCCTAATACTTGGCCTAATTTATTCTAAGGAGTTAAGGCTTTTTATACATAATATAAAGATGAAGTTGTATGTAGTGAACTTGAGAAATTGTCTTTGGAATTGCCTTGGTGCTCTTGTACTTAGTAATAAGGGTAAATGCTAGGTCTAGCCAGAGTCAGTACCCTAAAGCACGAGAGCATGGTAACTCCTACCACAAAACAACCTAAACCATCTAAAGTGCTGTTTCTGTGGACAATTCAAAGGTTGGTAGAAGATAGAAATGTTGCATCTGAATTGTTTTGGTAATCATGCAATATTAAATCATGTGTGCATTTTCCAGGCATTTTTATTTTATATATGTAGTCTTGAATAAGTAACTTCAGGCAAAATATTAGCCAGAGGAAAAAAGTATTCTGGATGAGTACTTCCTGAAGTGAGTCACTAGGATAATCATTCCTAAAAACATAGTCTATCTATTCCATGTCTGTGTCATCTTCGAGGTTGACTTCAATTGTTACCAATTTCTTTCCTTAACAAGCATTCATTTATAACATAACATAATATAACATAACACAAGACCACATAACATAATGATAATATAAATATGTTTTCACTTTTCAGGCAAGGCACTGTTTTCATGTGGATGCTATAAACAATTCATATAGAGCAATACTATGTTGAACTTTTAAATATAGACTCAGATAGTAGGTATGGTGCTCTTGTATGCTGTTCTATAGACACCATCTGTTTTGCAATGTTTTGAACTGCAATTGCCCTACTGTTTTTTGATAATTCATATTACTAAGTTTCCTTTATGTATAGTTAAAATTCAACACTTAAAGTATTTAAATGACTTTTCTCTGCAAGTCATTTCTTTATGACTAAATTGTATACATGTTAGAATTTTCAACAGAATAACTAAAATACAAAATATATTTTTAAATAGAACAGGTGACATTGGAGGCTATATAGATAGTGTAGTGTGGAAGGCAGTTGTCTTGTATGTGGACTGCCCAGTTTAAGTCTCTAACAAGCCATATATTCACATAACCCTTGCCTGGAGTGATTCCTGAGTACAGATCTAGAAGGTAGCACTGAGCACCTCAGTGTGTGGCCCCAAACCAAGCAAATGAAATAATAGCTAACACTGAGAGACAATTTTTCTTACTATGAATTATATAACAGCAACCTTATACGTGACAATTTATTTCACAAAACATACATATTTATATGCCCATAATATCTCAGATGTATTCCCTTAACATCTATAACTCTTTTTGAATATCCTCATATAGTGACAATTTTGCCCACTGGATTTGTTATTTGATTGTTTGATTTTCCCCCTTTGAGATCTGTTTTATAAGCAATATTGGTAGAAGAGTATCTCTGTATAGATTTCATGTTTGTACCAAGTTACAGGGAATGTTGGACTTTATTCGCCAACTTCCAGATGCACCAACAATATCTTGTGGCATTACTTCTCTTTTGCATAGGCACATTAAAATGAGAAAATAATACATATGCAAACAAGTTCTTATCTAATAGAGATGGGAACACAAATTTGGTAATATAATTAGGCCTTTTACCCTGAACATTGGCATAATGATTTGGCTCAGGCCTCAGAAGAATGGGCATCGCCACACACACCTGAACAATGGATACCATCTATGGAAACAACCACAATCGTCTATAACATTACCAGGATCCAAGCCTCTTCCATGGAAGACCTACCACTGCTTTGGCATTGACTTACTCCAAAGAGTGCTCCCAACACCCAGACGCCTCAGCAACAGTCTGCATGCAGGGCAGATAGCTCCACATTTAATGGTATGCTGAAACTAGAGGATGCTCCACATCAGCCTGACATCAATGAAAGAAATGCACAGAATCCAAAGTCTTTAAATATAAGAATCTGATACCAACAATAGCTAAAGTGTGAAAAAGTTTCACCGGGACCTTGAGAATGACTCGAGTTGGACGGACTGGTATGCCTGGAACCAGAGCTGGTCTTATGCCAATAAACTTCTGTGGTGAGGCCTTTTTGTAATCAGGTCAAGGATTTTTTTCCATTTTCCCCATTTTTCTGGACCTATGCAAACAACGGCGATTGGCACTATCACACCTTTACTATATTTTCTTACTCTTATTCTTTAAGGAAAAAAAATACAACTTACCGAACTTAAAAACAAATAACTGTAGTACAACGCCCGTCTCGAATACAGGCAGGGGATAAGAAGGGGGGAGTGGGTAATGTTACACTGGTGAAGGGGGGTGTTCTGGTTATGATCATGTTATACTTAAATAAAAATATATTATAAAAGAAATAAAAAGAAACATAAAAATAAGTTACCATTGAAAATAAATAAATAAATAATGCATTAAGTTTTGAGTGACAATATTAAAGCTGCTCAGAAAATTTTAATTTTAAACTTATTAAGTTGTGTTTGCTTTTTATTCTGAGTATATCAAAGACTAAATAAAAAAGGAAATTGTTTATTTTCATATATTTTATTGTATTAAAATATTTAATAGCATTATAGAGAATGAAACATGATATTAATATGGATAATTTTGTAATAATACTTTGTGAAATTTAACATCAATACATATTAAATTTCATGGAAATGAATCATAAGACAGATATATTTTCTGGACCATATTTACCAGTGAAGGCAAACATCATATTAATGTTATTTTTATACTGTGAATATTCTATCATGCTTTTGGAAATTATATTTAAATGCAGAACAGAATTGTGATAATTTAGAAACAGCAAAAAAGATTCATTCAATTTAGTCATTATATTTCTAGTACTTTTTAAATGAATATGATGTATTATGTAACAAGAATGACTACATTAATAAAATTTTAGTAACAATATATTTGCCAGTTATAGAATCTAAACTATTGGATTCCAATATAATAAAAAATATGTAAAAGTGCTTAAAATAAAGAATTTGCCATTTCCTTTTGGGTCTTAAGTTTTGTCACCATTTTTCTTTCCAGTATAATGGAATTTTCATAACCATCTGTTTGAAAACCAATACATTTGGTGGAGGGTTGGTTATTTTTCTCTTTAAGCTTTTCACACTGAAAGTCATTAAAATGACAAAAATAAAGTTTTAAAATTTTTATATTAAACTTATTAACAAATTAAACTTTTTGATACCTATATATTTCAATATCTATATATATATTAATATGCAGATAATTTTCTTTATTTTTTATTTTTGGCCACAGTCAGTGGTGGTAAGGACTTACTCCTATCTTGGTGCTCAGAGATCACTCTTGGTGAGGCTAGAAGGATTGTATGGGGTCCTAGGCCTTGATACCATATGCAAGGCAAGCTCCCTCCCCACTGCACTATCTTTCTTTTTTTTTTTTTTTTGGTTTTTGGGCCACACCCAGTGACGCTCAGGGGTTACTCCTGGCTATGCGCTCAGAAGTCGCCCCTGGCCTGGGGGACCATATGGGGCACGGGGGATCGAACCATGGTCCGTCCAAGGATATCGCAGTAAGGCAGGCACCTTACCTTCAGTGCCACCGCCCGGCCCCTACCTTTCTAATCTATAGGGAAATATTTGAAAAGCATTTGAAATAAATTCAAAAATCAAAGAGCACTGTAGAGATTTCCTTAAAAATGTAAAAGAAAATATTATCTTCAATGTACATTTCCTGCTCTCACTTTTTAAGGGGTACCAGACAAATATTCTATGTTTTTTTTATTTAATTTTACTTTATTTTTTTCAGAACTGGAAGCAATTGTTTATTAACTGACCAGATTACAAAGATATGGTAGATACCTTAGTTCTTAAGTCTAATCCGCTGATTATCTGGTCTTTCCTTTTGCCCGCATTTCCATCCTCTACAAATGGGTAGCATTTTTCTTCATCCTCCCACAGGAAGAAAGTAATTTAAAAAGTCAGAGAAAGTCATTTGCCTCTTTGAAGCATTTCCCAGTAGTATAGCTCTCAGGCAGCAGATCTTCCTATCAGTCGATGCCCTATATACCAAGACTTTGTGTAATCAATCAATGTATCATCTGTTAGGGCAATTCGCTTCTTGTAAATTTTGTCATAAGCAAGCTTGTAGATCAACTAATTTGCTGACTGCAGCTTTGGGTTAAACCATGCAATATAGGGTTCTATATTTCTAAGCATGTTAATTCCAGTCTTGTTGAGTTTAACAAAGGTGCTATTGAAGATCTGGTGAAGTGTAAGAAAGTGTAGCCGTTTTTTCGAACCTCAGGGCTCACATCATTGAAACCTCTGATCCTGAAACAGATAGTATGGTAATAACATACAGAGACAATGGAGATAAAGCCCAGTAGGACTAACCGTGGCAGAAAGCTTGCCACAAAGAGAGATGTAGTATGACAATGCTAGTTGGAATTGATCACTTTGGACAAAAACGGGGTGCTGAAAGAAAAGGGATAAAGTGATATATGTTGTACCCCTTCATTAACAATAATGAAACCCACAGGGGGGGGAAGGAACAGAAGGAAAGAGGAAAAGAAAGCAAGAGTAAGTGAGAGAGAGAGAGAGAGAGAGAGAGAGAGAGAGAGAGAGAGAGAGAATATTTGCCCAAAGGCAGGAAGGGAGAGAATGGGAGGGAAATTGTTGACATTGGTTCATTGATAAAGGGTGGTACACATTGATTGAAACTTGATCATGATCAATTTTGTAATCAATGCTTAAATAAAGTAATAATAAAAAATAAGCTCAGCATTATCACAAGGAATGCAAACAGATATACAGGACAGAGACTTGTATGGCTAAGAGAGAGAAAAGTTGGTAATCTTCACATAACTGTATATATATCATTCGTATTTTATTTTAGATTACAAATTTAAAACTTAGTGTAGCTAACACTGCACTTGATTATTCATTTAATCATTCACACATTCACTCCATATTAATCAATAGTGCCTTTAACAACACTAAAATTAAACTACCCATGTTTACTATTTTCATTATTTGTAACACTATGTCTGAAACCTTTATAATTCAATTTACAAGAAAATTTAAATTCTATCTACCTTTATCTGCTTTTGTTACTGTCACTTTATTTAATGTCTGGTCTTGAATACTACTATAAATGCCTTTTATTTTATTTTATTTTATTGGTTTTTATGGCCACACCGGAGATGCTCAGGGGTTACTCCTGGCTATGTGTTCAGAAATTACTTCTGGCTTGGGGACCATATGAGATGCCAGTGCTAGGTCAGCAGCTTGCAAGGCAAACTTCCTACCACTGCGCCACTGATCTGGCCCCTATAAATGCCTTTAATAATTTTTGTTTTTCTTATATTTAATCTGTGTTTGCTAGCTAGAAAAATTTGACTTTTATAAACATAAGTAAGATCATGTAACTTTGCTGTTGTGTTTCTTATTGTTGCTGAGTTCTCAATGGTGCTAGCAGGTCCAGGGACCCCTCCCAGTGACTCTTTACAGGGAAACTGATTCAATGCCCAGACACACCCATCCAGGATGTGGTGCTGTTTGAAAGCCTCTGAGACTGCTCATCGCATATGTGTGACCTGCCTGTTGCTGGGGACCATAGCAGGGGGCAGTATTTGCTTAATTAACTCTTAATTATTGCACTAGGCTGATGTAATGAAAAACTTTGTCTCAAGACTGCTCAATGATTTTTGCCAGGGTGAAATTCATGCCTTATTTCTGTGACTTATTACCACTAAATAAACTATCTGTAATCTTACTTTTCTATACTGTTCCTCCAGTCCACTAGGGCTGATTAGCTTTGATTTTTCTGAAACTTCCATTTCCCAACTCATTATTCACCTACCTGAAGTTTCTTATTTTTGGAATATTATCACCATCAACTTGGAAAATGTGTTTGCTCTCAAGTGTAAATTTCTTTGATTATTCATTTTTTAAGGAGTCAAGCAACTTTAAAATATCATATAATATATTTCACTTTCTTATATATTTCTCTTCCAAATTTTCACTGCCTGATTTATCTATCTACCCATTTATCTGACTCTCATTTAGCTGTTATGGAAGCATCCCAAAGTTAGAAGCATGTTAGCATCATACTCAGTCATTTCAACAGGCCAAAATAAAAGTTTACAAATGTCTTAGAGTCTTTTTATAATTAGATTTGCATATAGTTTGTGTTTTACTAAAGTAACTCAATGTGCTTCTATTATGTACTTCTATAATGTAATTCTATTGTCTCACAATATTGAAAACTATTAAAAGATGTTAAATTTATTTGCATTTTTAGTATTCATAATGATGCCTAATCTACTAAAGGATTTAATATTTTCAAGTTAATTAAATTTAAAATTAGTTACTCAAATTGTACAATCAGAACATCATTAGTGAATTATTTCCATTGTTTTATGTTTCTGAGATATAATACTAGCAAAATACAATTTTGTACTTTGAACAATTTTTTTTTTTTTTTGGTTTTTGGGCCACACCCAGTGACGCTCAGGGGTTACTCCGGGCTATTCGCTCAGAAGTCGCTCCTGGCAGGCACAGGGGACCATATGGCTTTGAACAATTTTTAAAATTATATTCATAAAGGTACTAGACATTTTGGCTTAAATTAATTAAAGTATATATCCGTATATAATTAAATAATGAGTCACAAATTTAGTTTGAATGTATATATAAAAATACCTTTATATAAGTATTACCCTATAATTATATTTAATGCATGAAAAGAAGATTATTCTAATGTTGAGTTTAGAGATTGATAGAGAGAAACTGTTGTTCTTCTTATTTGAAATAAATAGTTATCTCTGGAACAATTCCTTAGGTTAAATTATATATTCTAAAATCCACAAAGTTAATTACATGTTAGGAAAAATAGGACTATCTTGAAATTTAAGAAAATATTTTTCTTAAACTATATTACAATCTTAATACATGTGTATATACATACGTGCATATACATGTGAAAATGTATATAATATCAGTTTCATAGATTCTAATTGTGTCATATTCCTTTTTTTTTTGTTTTGTTTTGTTTTTTGGGGCACACCCGGCGGTGCTCAGGGGATACTCATGGCTGTCTGCTCAGACAGGCACGGGGGACCATATGGGACACCTGGGTTCCAACCAATCACCTTTGGTCCTGGATCGGCTTCTTGCAAGGCAAACACCGCAGTGCTATCTCTCCGACCCGGTCCCTGTCTTTTTCCTTAATACTGATATACTGATTGCTATTCTAATACAGACCGCCACTCTAACCATTGTTTTCTGGATTTTTGTTTTGTTTTGTTTTGTTTTGTTTTGGTTTGGTTTGGTTTTTGGGCCACTCCCGGTGACGCTCAGGGGTTTCTCCTGGCTATTCGCTCAGAAGTCGCTCCTGGCAGGCACGGGGGATCATATGGGGAACCGGGGGATCGAACCGCGGTCCATCCTACGTTAGCGCAGGCACCTTACCTCCAATTTTGGTATTATTCCCACTCTAACCATTACCATTCCAATTCTGGTTTTAGTCCCTCCAATTTATAACTTTGTTCACATTGAAAATAAAAAATTCACTCAAATTATGCTATATCTTAAATTATTTTTTGTTTGTTTTGTTTTGTTTTGTTTTGGGATTACACCCAGATATGCTCAGGGGTTTCTCCTAGTACTGCAGTTAAGAATTACTCCCCTTTCATGAAGAAGGACGGTGGTTCAAATCCCGTCATCCCATATGGTCCCCCATGCCTGCATGCCAGAAGCGTTTTCTGAGTGTGGAACCAGAAGTGACCCGAGTGCTGCTGGGTGTGACCCAAAAACCAACAACACAAACAAAAAGAGAATTACTCCTGGCAAATCTCAGTGGACCATATGGGATGCTGGGGATTATACCTAGGTCTGTCACATTCAAAGCTTTCCATTGCTCTAACTCTGACTCTAGACCTTCTGTAAAAAATGTGTAAATTACAAATGAACTCAATAATGAAGGATTTAAAACTAGAAGCGAACAACTTATATTTTCATATAGAATTATTTAAAAACATTTCTCATAGTGTTTTTATGGAAAATGTATAAATTTATAATTAATTTCATTTATTTTAAAATATTTAATCTTATAATCATGTATTTTTAGGAATATATAGCATGCATTGAATTAATTGTACAGAAGTTAGTACTTTTGAAGTAAAATGCTTCAATACTGGAGATTCAATCCACTTGAGATTTGGCTATGAAGAGAGACTAAAATAGGACAAAGCAAGCAAAGGCATTAAACACCACTGAGGGATTCAACTCTTTGAGGAAATAGAGACCTGGATTTGATGAAAACATGAAATGGGAGATGATAATGAGTTTTGTTTAATTTCATGTTTTCTTTCCTCTAGATATTTAAGGATCTCTTCTTTTCTGGCAAACACCTTCAATCCTATGGTATCATTCAGAGAGACCAAATTTCTGGATTTCATGGACTTTATAGTGTGTATTATAGTATTATAAATTAAATGACAGTATACATACCATAACATCATCTAGAAAATTAGGTACTTTATAATTTTCTAACTCTGAATTTTAAGGTTTTAATTCTAGTATTTTGCCCATATAGTATCAGAATAATACTCCATACAGATTTAAACTGTACAAGTTTGACAACTAAAAACAGAAAGATATTCATACTTAAAAGAGAAAAATATTTTAATAAATGTTTGCAAAGAGTATATATAAAGAATATATAAAATGGGCATAAGATAATGTGTGTGAAAAGTAAGTGTATGAGATAGTGTGAGAGAGAAAGCACTTACCATAATTAAAATTGCTCAAAAAAAAAAGATATGCTTGGGGTTGGAGAGATAGCACAGCTGTAGGGAGTATTTCTTGCAAGCAGCATACCCAGGATGCTGGTTGGAATCCCAGCATCTCATATGATCCCCCATGCCTGCCATGAACAATTTCTGAGCAGAGATACAGGAATAATCTCTGAGTGCCTCCTGGTGTGGTCACAAAACAAAACAAAAATATAAGGATATGTAGAAATTGTAACCATATTTTGGGGAGAAGATTGAAATTTTGAGTCATTTAGAAAACAGTTCTGTAGCCCCTCAAAATATTTCCATATGTACCAACTATTTCATTCTAATATCCTGATATAAATAAATATGCATGCATTGATTAAAATGAATGCAGGATAAATGAAAATATTTCAATGAAAATTGGTGTGCAAATATTCTCAATAGCATTGGTCATAAAGCTAAAAAGACTTAAATATCCCTAAGGCCATCAATAAAAATATGACTCAATAAGATGTAATGAATATTTTATGTGGAAGTTGTAACCATAAAAATCTAATTAGCAATATATACCCATACAGTAAACTTATGTATATGTACATAGTACACCTGTATATATACATGTAGGTGCTGATGATCAAAGTCAGTCCTTGGCAACTTTAGGCTTGTCCTCTTGACTCATATTTGAAACCTGTATTTGTTTTTCCCCTACATTGGATTGACTATTCTGGATTTCTTGTAATAAATGCTGTATATATTATCAGATGAACTTTTTAATTTTCTAAGTATTAAAAGTCACAATTATGTTAGGCATTTTATTGAATTTGTCAGTTTAAGAGCATTGCCACCCTATCAAATAACTTTTTTTAGTTGTAAATATGGGATTTTATTTGAGTCATATATATTTAAGTTACTTCACAGGATTTTATGGGTTTTAGTGCCTATTTATTATGCTGTTAAATTAATTTTACGTATACTATATTGATATTATAAATTAGATGGCTTTATTAGTTTTAAATTAAAATTAATTTGCAGAAATAAAATTTTTGTATAATTATCTCAATATTTGTACATAGAATTTACATTTTTAATTATAGACCTATGTGTATTTGATTTCTAGTGTGTTATATTATTTCTTCATATATTTAAAGGGTATTACCAATGATATCTCAGCAAGTATAAAACATCTTATACATACTTGTCTGTAAGTCTTTAAAATTCATTTGGAACATAAATGGTGTAACATTAAGAAAATACATTTGATTGAAATATCCTGAATACAGCCTACACTAAAATAATAGATACTATTTGAATGTAAGGAGAGTCATTTATATACATAGGATTTTGAAAAGTTGAACAAAGTAAACTAGATTTATTCATCATGAAAATTTTAAAAATCTTTGTAATTGCTTTTGTCCTCAATATGTGTGTGGGGAAATTAACAGTTATTTATTTCTTTTCTCATCCTGGAGTAACTATTCTCCAAGGTATTTAGCTATATTAAAGCATAGATTTCATTGGCTTCCCCATGAAATTAAAAATATGTATATAAAATATGTGATTAGCAGTATGATTGGTATTCCTTGATTTACTTTCTAGCATATTTGAAGCTTACATATGTTTGCTATGTCTTTATGAATGTGTTGAACTTTTGAACTTAAACTGTCTTTGTCTTGGGTACAGCACATATAAGGAAGAATCTTAAACACAATTTTCATACCTTCTTTTGTAAGATAAAGGCTGTCCCCTTGGGAACACATCAAATTAGCTGGAACACATTTAAGCTCTAATAGTTCTGTTCAGTATTACTCTGTATTGTTCTTTTATAGAAAACTACACTCTGTGTTATCCTATATTCCACTTTATTTCTTTATTATCCAGCATTAGTCAAATCTTTTCTCTCACAATCCCTATTTATACTAAATATTCTACTTCCCTTGTGACCTCCTTGCCCCTGCAGAGACACCAAAATTTGTGGGTTAATTTCTCCCCACATTCCCTGACTTTTATATGTTTCATTTTACAAACACCAAAATTTATTCCAAAACTTCATCAATATCTCTGACTTTCAAATCCTTTAAATATGCATTTGTTATAAATACAAATATTTAGTATCTTCTCTATGACATTATTTTACTCTTGTGAAAAGAAAACCTCTAGCATTGTCTTAAAATTGCCTGGAAACCTATTATAAATAACTATGTAAATTAATGTCTATATTTTAAATATGTATATGCTTTAAATTTTTTGTAGATAATATTACCATATTTTCTGGCATATAAGACGACCAGGTGTATAAGATGACCCCCTAATTTTACAGTTAAAACATAGGGTTAGGCCTATATTCGCTGTATAAGACAGAATGTTCCTGTGCTGCAACCGTATGTACCACAGTGAGTCAATCACAACAATCAAAGGTTCAACGTTATACTGTAATACACTTCCTCTCTGACTCTGGCCAATCTGAGCAGGCCTTTTACAGTGTAGATTTGGGTTCAGAACATTGTCTACTTTGCATGCATAAAAAAGCCTGCTTAGTTTGGCTGAGTTAGAGAGGCGGTCCGAATAGCCTTGCAGTGATTGGTGAAGGATCGAGTTGGAAAATTCATTTCATGGCAATATCCAGACGATTTTCATTTAGAGGCATATCACGTTTTTCAGGATATACCCCTATAAGACGATACCCGGTTTTCGGTTGACTTTTTTTCATTTCAAAAGTAATCTTATACCTGGAAAATACGGTAAAAGAATGTTTCTGCAAAAGATTAAAATCAGAATAATAGAAAATTACTTAACTTAAAAATTTCAAAGAAATCATATTTGATGAAAACTAACACAGGATTTTAAAGTTAAGTTTGCCATTTTACCGACTTTATGGTAGATTCATTGGCGTGTAATATTAATGTAAAACATAGGAAATGACAGTTGGTACAAATATTATGCCACAAGACCCCACATTTCATTATTTCTCTCAAAAAGTATAAGCTAATAATACATCTCAAGAATATATCTCTTCCAAAAAACAACCTAAATTTGCTACTAAAACTGTCACCCAATAAACTCTAATTAAACATTCTAGATTATGTATTGTTTTGTTAACTATATTTATTTTTAGGGAGATGTCACATTGATAATCTTTAACCCTGGTTTACTGGCAGTAGTAAAAAATCTTATGTTAACATGAAATCGCTCTCTCCATTTCAAAATATATTTATCACATAGAATAGATTGAAGCTGGTGACTAGAGAGGCCCAGTGAAATAGATTGATTTTGACAGAAAGTTGTCTGGATGAAAAATGAGTCAGACAACACTGTGCATTGTCCCCTGGACTGAGGCTTGCTTCACGAAACTGAGAACGGTCACTGGCTGCAGAGAATGAACTGTGGAGTCCTTTGAGGCTTTTTTTCTGCAGCCTGCTCAGTGCATGTTTGAGGAGAAAACAGGGTCTGAAGTGTGAAATCTGTGCTGCTCATCTTCAAGAGCAGCTAATTCATAAACCTTGGGGTGTGGATAAGTCAGTGGAGGCTGTCACTCCTATTGGTTTCCCGTTTGTACAGCAAAGCAAGCATGAGTCTGCTTTAATGATTTGTATTTGAGATCAGGTGTACCCAAGCGTTTCTCAACAATATGGCCAAGCTCCAGAGAAGAGGTTATTGTTTTCTTGATATGGGCATGCCATTATTTTCCCATGCCACTGTGATTTATTAGGACTTATATTTAAGTTTTGGTTTCTAGACCTTTGATTCAAAGTATTTTCCTCATTCCTGTTCACAGAGTAGCCTAAAAAATAATAAAGAATTGACCTCTTCACAAGTTTGTACCTACTCTCAGGTTATAGTGGACAAATCTACTTTCTTCTGAAGTCTCTTATTTGTTTTTGGACAGAATACTGTCTTGCCTTCAGAGATTTCTCTCAATCCTATCTTTATGTATATCAGCTTTCATCTTTTTACAAATAAGTTATCATTTCTTTCAGGAATGGGGGGGGTGTTGAAATACACCAGGAGTTGCTATGTGGCTGTTCCTGACTCTTTTCTCTGAAATGAAGCTTGACAGTATTAGGAGGACCAAATATGGTACCAGAGGTCTAAGCAGAATTGATTGTATGCAAGGCAACAGTCTTACTTCCTAAAATATGTCGCTGACCCAACTATCTCCATTTTTAAAGGCATAGGAATCTCTTAAGTGTTTCAGATTTATTAAATACATTATTTCTCTCCCTACCTGTTCTTGCTGCCCTAGGACTATCCCCCAAAGTACTTCCTGGTGTGCTTTAAATCTCTCCCTGTAAAATTCAATGATATTTATTTTTATATAAATTTTAAGGGATTTTAAAATAGATATAGGTGTCTGTGTGCAGATATATTTAATTCACAATATTTTATTATTTATAATATTATATACATATATGATTATTAAATTGCACCACTTTCATCCTTTGCCCTGATACCTCTTAGAATTCACATTTTTTCTCTTGTAGCTTGAAGAAAGTAATTTAACTTTCTTCTAAAATATAGATCGCTTCAAAACATATAATTTTTTCTAAGTTTAAAGACAGATTTTTTTTAAATAAAAGAGGGTTTTAATTGTTTTGTGGGCCTGAAATCAGTGACAATCTAGCTTTAAATCAAAGAAAATAAGTGCTCTTATAGTAATTCACAATTGAAGAATAATATGATTTAGAAATAAGCTTCATAAGTAGTGTGTATGAATATATGTATGCATATGTGTGTGCTGTACTTCTTTTGCTTCAAACCCATAATGGCACTTTTGTTTAAAATGACATTTTTATTACTTGAAAATGTTTTTCAATATTGTTAACATGTAAGAAATAAAAAGAGAAAAATCTATCCCACACTGACTTTCTTTGGATGAAAAGGTTGTTTTAGGTTGAAAAAAAATTAAGAAAGGATTTTTTCCCTATTATACATTCAAATTATATTCATGCTGAAGTTGTTATTCTTTCTTGGTTGTTTTTATAACAACTTCTATAAAGTGTAACAGCTTCTATAAAGTGTATTCACATATGTATGTATTTATATAAACTTCATATCAATTGTTTTTTGATGCTCCTTGTTTTTATTTTAAAAGTAGTATATTAAAAAACATAGGGGTTGGAGCAGTAGCACAGTGGGTAGGAGATTTGCCTTATACATGACAGACCCAGGTTCTGTCACTGGCATCCTATATGGTCCCTAGAGCCTGTCAGGAGTCATTCTGAGTACAGAACCAGGAGTAACCCCTGAGGGTCACTAGGTGTAGCCCAAAAACCATATAAATTTAGATATGTCTGTAGTATATATGCAAATATATAGAACATATATATGTAGTATATACTCAAACTCTAAATATACTCAATCCTAAATATAGTCTAGAATGAATAAAATAAAATAGCTGGAAATTTCTTCATAGATATGAAGACAGTGTATCTTATAAATCAAATGAATTATGGATAATGAGCTCCTAAAAATACACTCATAGAAGTAGATGCATTCATTAGATCCAGTGGATTGAGTCTAAATCCCCTGGAAGTAGTGACTATCTTGGCTGCTTGAATGCTGTCTCTAAACAATTTTCTAGATGGGTTTCTCCCAGTGATGGCAGACTCCTCTTCATAGTGTGGGTCACATGTTATATCAGCAGACTTGTTAAAGCTCAAAGTGAGGCGACAGCTGCCAACCTTGCTAAGAACAGATTTCATTTTCATTACCAGTAGGTGAACTGCTCCGTGGGTCTCTTATTAAGGTCAGTCTGATTCAATAGCCTGCAACCTTCTGGAAGTCAGTCTGCTTTCTCTCCTGTTTTATTGCTGTTGTCTGTTAACCAGGTAAATGCCATGAGCAGACTTTTGTCTGGAGGCAGATGAAATTTATTACTAATATTTCCACATGATATTTCCTTACAGTTTTGAATTAAACACACTAGTATGTTTAGGCTTTTCTTTTGTTACGCAGGTTATTCATAGACAATTCTTAATAATTCAAAACACTAAATAGAAGATAGTGTATCAAAAATTATTTTTGTTACATAATATATTATTGTGATGATGATATTGATGATGATGATGATGATGATGATTTATTTCATGCCCAGACCCTGGTGATCAGACCTTAATTCTGGCCCTGTACTCAGAGATAATGCTTGCCAGTCAGTGCTTATGGTCTGACAGTGCTTGGAGACTATAAATATTCAGTACCAGGCGGAAAACTATGATCTTTGCTGTCAAGGTAAGTGTCATAACCATTTTGCTATCTCTGTGATTGCTGGAGATCACATTTTTTAAATAAAGGGAAAGGATATTAGAACGAAAAATAGCAGATGGGCCAGAGAAATAGTACAGGGGATAAGGCACTTACCTTAAATGAGGCTTACCCTGGTTTGATCCCCAGGTTGAAAGACATATGGTCCTTCATATGGTCATTCCATCTCCAAATTCATCCCAGACATTTAGTCAGGAGTAAGCCCTGAACACTGTTAGGTGTAGCCCAAAACCCAAAAATAGCAGAACATGTGGAGTGGAGGTAATTTATTGTGGTAATTTCCACAAAAAGTATTACACTCTGATTTTCATTGACTTTCATTAGTTTTTCTTTCCTTTTTATCAGGTAGAAAAAGGATATTCACTGCAAAATTGACTGTCGTAGTTTTCTACAAGAAAATAGAGAAGGATTTTTGAAAGGGTAGAATAGAACAAAAAATATTTAATTTTCTACATGTTTTTGCTAATTGTATGAGACTTTTGAAAATAGTTATGATAAAAAACTGATTTTTTTCTTCTAAGAATCAGTATGCTGACCAAAAAATACATTTTTGTTAAGATTTGTGCACTATTTTCTCTTCAGTCATTAAAGAATCTCACTTCGGGGGCCGGGTGGTGGCGCTGGAGATAAGGTGCCTGCGCTAACCTAGGATGGACCTCGGTTCGATCCCCCGGTTCCCCATATGGTCCCCCGTGCCTGCCAGGAGCGACTTCTGAGCGAATATCCAGG
>PVKC010015138.1:0-21627 GCA_004027635.1 Crocidura indochinensis | reverse complement strand
TGATTAGGTTTCGGTCATGTGAAGAACACCCCCTTCACCAGTGCAACATTCCCACCACCAATGTCCCAAGTCCCCCTCCCTCCCACCCCACCCACACCTGTACTCCAGACAGGTTTTCCAGTTCTCTCATTCATTCACATGATTATGGTAGTTTTCTGTGTATTTAATTTTCACGTTTTTTAAGCAAGGCAGAAATGCTCTACTTCTAGGGAGTCAATCTAAGTTCAAAATATTAGATAAAAGCACATCTAAAGCATTTTTTTAGGTAGTGGCAGAATATTGTCTAATAGATTCTGTACTTGCATTATATTTCCAAGTCTTTTTACAATTAAGAAAGGTAAAGATGATTTGAATGAGAAAAATGTGAATACATATGTGCCATGTACAGAATGAAGAAGGGAAAAGCGTAATTTCCAATCTTTCTCTTCTAAACCACTTTCCTCAGCATCTTCCCAGACATTGTGGATCATAGGTGTCCTTGAAAAATATTAAACTTCTCAGACTTTTTGGCTGCTATAATTTCAGCATAACCTACCTATCTTGACCAATACTGTCAACAACATAATAACAATAACTACTATTTCTTTTCTTTGTATTAGGTTACTTTCATGGTACCTAATACAGAGCATACACCTGGCTCTGAATTTAAGAATATTATTCCTGGTAGATTTAGAGTACCAAATAGTGTGCTAGGAATGTAATCCAGGTAAGTTTCATGCAAGTCAGGTTTCCTACCCACTCCAGGTGTCTCAAACTCAATTTACCTGGGGGCTGCAGAAGGCAAAGTCTTAGTGATCCTTGAGTGCAAAGACAGTAGCAAGCCTTGAACATTGGGGGGTGTGACCCAAACAACTAAAACGAAACAAAACAAAACAAAAAAGATTCCTCTAGGGCAGGGCCACAAAATGTTGTATGTATGGGCCACAAATGGCCCCAGGGCCTCGAGTTTGAGACCCTGCACTATGCTATCTCTCCAGTCTCTAGCTTGCTTCCTGTGTCTATTAAGTAGCCTACTGCATATCCTTTTTTTGGAATTTACTGAGAGGACTACCACCACTAACAGCATTGGTAGTTATCTTGTGATTTTCTTTTCTTTTTGTTTGTTTGTTTTTGGGCTGCACCTGGTGGTTCTCAGGAGTTACACCTGACTCTGCACTCAGAAATCACTCTTGGCATGCTCAGGGACCATATGGGATGCCAGGGATTGACCCCAGGTCTGTCCCAGCTGGCAGCATGCAAGGCAAATGCCCTACTACTGTGCTATCACTCCAACCCCAGACCTGTAATTTTCTGAGTGCCACGAAGCTGGGAGAAAATTCTGTTCGCTACATGTTCAAGAATGTTCAAGTGTTCAAGTGTTGCTAAGGCTGTTCCTAGACTTGAAGAACATATTTGGATTTATTTCATGTATTTTCAATCTTCTTTCCTTTAGTATAAATAACCCTGAGGTTAATTAGGCATGTTTTCTAGCCTCAGGAAATGTTGTGTGTGTGCGTGTGTGTATGTGTGTGAGTGTGTATATGGTTGATTATAAAGAAGAGAATGATCACAGGTCAGTAATTAAATTTTAGTTTTACAAATGCTAAAGAATGGCAAAAATCTATTAGTGACTTTAAAAAATCAATGATCTTTATGAAAATTATGTCTTATGTCAGTAATTCTACAAATATTAGGTCATAATATTAGGTCAATATTAAATCTCTCTAGCACATAATTAAGTGTTAGAAAGATAATAGTTTTATGTCCTATTTTATGCCTGGCAAGGTTGTTCTGTTCACTAATAGACAAAATCATGCAGTTCTTTTTAGTTCTCTGTCGAGATATCCAGTTTGTTTCAAAAAATACTTTTGGTGTGCTGGAGCAAGAGAACAATGGGTAGGGTGCTTGTCTTGCATGCAGTCTAGCCAGGTTCAGTCTCTGGCATTCCATGTATTTCTCAATTCACCACCAGGAGTAATGAGTAATTCCTGAATGTCAGAATTATTGTTTCTTCATGAATTGATCCCCTTTCCTTTAGCTCTTTGCCTTACTGTGTACCTAAATTAGAATAACCTGCTTGACCTTCTAGATAGCAAAATCAACATTGAGGTGTGTCACAGGGTTTTGTATTTAGTTAATTCAGGTTTGATTGAGTTTCTTTCTTTTCCTTTTTCTGGGGCTGGGAATGGGGAGGTATCACAAATAACTATAGCTGTGCTCAGGATTTACTTCTGGCTCTGGGCTCACGGATTTCCCCTAGTGGTTTTCAGTGACCATTTGAAATGTCAGAGATTGAGCAAGGGCTTGTCATTCACACACACACACACACACACACACACACACACACACACACACACACACATGATTCTATGATCTTAAACCTTTTAATATTTCTACAGTCCTAAGTTTTATTCTTGACTACCATTTGATATCAAGACTAAATTGGAAACATTATATGACTCTTTTGTTCTTATTAAATCCACATTGACATATTGACATAATGTCTATTGTTAGACATCTTGATTAAGGCTAAAATACATTTTTAAAAAAACTTTCCCTCCACTGCTCTCTCCAAACAATGTCCACTCCAGACAGGAAAAGAGCAAATAGGAAAGAGACTATCAATGTTGTTGTTGCTGTTGTTGTATTTTTAGGGACTATGCCCAGCTGTGCTTGGGGTGACTCTTGGTTCTGCACTAGGGAATTACTCTTGGTGGTATTTGGGGAACCATATGGACTTCTGGAGATCGAACTCAGATAGATTGCATGCAAGCAAATGCTGTACTACCCGCTGTACTAAGGTTCCAGCACTGGGAGATCATCATTTTTATCTTCAGTATGATTAACCTAACTCAGGATCAAGCATATAAATCTTTTCAGAAACAATAATAAGAGTTGTTCTTTTCCGTTGTCGTGGATTTGTTAGAAGTACATAAATCCATGCCCTCTAAAGCGAGGCAAGCTCTAGTGGAACTTTGCTTATCTCTACATTCCTACCCCTGAAACAGTTTAATCCGAGCTGAAGGAGAGCAGAAAGTTCCTTCTGGTACAAAAAAAGACCTTAAAAATCCTGCTCTGGACCTCAGCTTTTTCATCTGGCAGAAAATCAGACTCATTCTAAAGCTCAACTATGGCTTTGGGTCTTCTCCAAGACTAAGAGGGCACCATTCCAGAACACAATTTCAGAACACATCCTGGCCAGCAGTGAGCTGCCCGAGTTTCCCTCAGGAACACACTGGTCTCCTGAGTTGTCTGTACAACCAAAATGCCTGGGAGCTATGCCAAACTCCCTCGGGCATTTTCTGATCTTATTTTGAGTTTATTTCATGATGAAAGTGGAAACAGATAACTGAACAATAACTGGCTCTGTCAACATATCTTTCTTTGATGGGTTCTTGCAAAATTAGTGGGCAACATACATTTTTTTATTCACAGCAATGTATTCTTCTAAAAGAATTACCATTCATTTTTAGAGTACATAAATTTCCAGATTAGCAAAATTAATTAGTGGCGTTTTACCAGGTCATTTGAAGAGAGAGCATTCTGCAAATTAAAGTTTATAGCTGCTTGCCTTCTAAAACGCACAGGAAAGCTGTTGCTGGTGAAGTTTCAATGGAATTCAGAATTTAGGAAGAGGTAGCCACAAAAAAAGTGCTGCCACATTTCCTGCCTCATCAACTATAGTTTTGCCAGAGAAGTGCAGCCAGGAGGAAAATCTGCTGGGGAGTAACTGCCTGTGTTCTGATAGGACATGGAGGCTCCTGTCCTGTCAGCCTCTCTAAGGCAGCCATCAAACTGCAACTGATTCCTACTTCAATTGTGCAAAGTTGGAATATATTTCTGCCACCTAACCTTGGAGGGAACTGTAGTTCTTGAACTGAGGCAAAATGATATAATCTTGACCAAAAGAGTGAAAGTTAGTCTGCACTCCACCTTGAAATTTTAGGTCTCACATAAAAGAAAATACAGTATATTAGAAGTAGATAATAATTAAGGAAATATGGACATTTTATTCCAGAGGGATTAGGTAAAGGAAATGTATGAGGGATAAATAGTACTGTAAAGACAGAAAGAGATTCTGTCTCTTATTCACTATACCCCACCACCACTACCAAAGTGTCATGACCCTCAACTGCTATCTTTAAGTCACCTCTAGTTTGTTTTCTTCTCTTCTAACTGTTGGTTGGTCCAGTTCAAGAGTCTGTCGTTGTTTAATACTGTCTATAACCTTGTTTTCATTTTTTATTTTGAATTCCATAAGTGAGTGAGATCAGATAATCAGTTCTTGTCCTTCCTGTGGAGGAAAAGTTTTTGTAAAAGCCAAATAGATTATATTCACATCAGCAGTGAATAAGAGTTTTTTTATTAGCATTTACCTGTTTTGGTTGTTACTAATCTGTTTAATATATACAATTCTTACATATGAAATTTTTCTTTTGTTGTTTTGATTTTCATTTTCTACTAATAAGTTACAATGAACACTTTTTCATATGTATACTGATCCATCATATAGTTTCTTAAGAAAATATCTGACCATTTGAGATACAAGAGATTAATTTTATGTTGAGAATTGTGAGAATTGTGAGTGCTTGAGTTTTAGTTCTTTTTTCAATATTTGAAAGACAATTTTACTCCTTCCAATAGCACATCTTTTGAATTTAGGCTGAGTACATACAAAACCTTTAAATTTGATGGCAGTCATATTTTTTTAAAAAAATAATTACATCTGGAGTTAAATCATCAAAGCTTCACTGATATCTTAAATACACCACTGTAATAATTTTGCTTATTTTTTAATGCAATCAATGGATTCTGGTCTAATATTAAAGTCTCTTGACCATTTTGAAAACTGACTTTTGTGTGGCTGGAGCAGTGGCACAAGCGGTAGGGCATCTGTCTTGCTCACACTAACCTAGGATGGACCTGGCGATTCCATATCATCCCCCCAGCCAGGAGTGATTTCTGAGCACATAGCCAGGAGTAACCCCTGAGTGTCAATAGGTGTGGTCCCCCAAAAAACAAAACAAAACCAAAAACAAGAAAACTAACTTTTGTGAATGATGTGCAATAGGTATAGTTCCAGTTTAGGTTTTTTTTTTTCTTTGCATGTAACTTTCCAATTTCTCCCAGAAACATTTGCTAAAGAGTTTTCTTTGCTTCATTTCTTGCATCTAAACTCTTTTGTCATAGATTAACTACACATAACTCAGAGGAGTTACCTCTGGGCTCTCTATTCTATTCCACTGGTCAAATAGCCTATCTTTAAGCATCACACAGTTTTGATTACTAAAGCTTTGTAGTTTAAGTTGAATTCAGGAAATACAATTATTCTCAGTTGTTTTCTTAAAATGATTTTGACTATTCAAGGGTTTAATAATTCCATAAAAAGTACTTAGTGGTGGTTTTGAATCCTTAAATAATATATTGGAATTTTAATGGTGATTGTATCGTATCTATATAATTTTTTACAAGAGGTGGTCATATTAAATATATTAATTTTCCTTTCAATAAACATGGAATTAAAATAATTCATGTGCCCTCTTAATTTATTTCAGCACTAACTTACAGTTTGTATCACACAATCTGTATCTCCATTTCTGCCTTTACAATGCAGCACAAAGTCCTGCAATATCAAGTGCTGCAATACAGAATTGTTGAGTTGGTTCTATGACTTTAACAGGGTTCTTATCATATAAGGGCCCTATTTGCATGCAGAGAAAAAAAGATACTAACAAGAGCTATTTAGATCTGTGACATACCATGTGAGGAAGACAATCTCCATAGTCTGTTTCTATGACACAAAAGTTATGAGAATATACAAATCAAATAGAGGTTTTTGCCTGAAGATGTTTCTTCTTCTCTCCTTGCTCATATCTCAATTTCTCTGGACATTTCCCTCCACTGCCCTCTCATTTTCTCTTCTTAACTATGCTTTTATTCCCTCACTTGTCTTCCTTGCTTCATGATGAGAAGGAATGACTCCACTAGGTGAATGTATCAAGCAGTGATACAGAGAGTTTCATTCCCCCTGACATGCATCAATTTAAAAGGCAGGTCTGAGAAACGTGAATGGAATTACTCATCATTATCCTGGAGCTACAAGGACTCCTTTAACTGTTCCTCATCAGACTTCTCATGATTATGCCCGGAGGATCACCCCTATTACTCTAAATACTCATGACACAGTCAATGTACGGGTTAAAATGATAAGCAGGAGAGACAGGCCCATCCTAAAGTAAATAGAGTGAATTAGAGGCATTACAACAGTTAATATGTCAGGTCTCTGTTGGGAGACCATAGATCCTGTGTGGGTAATTTCCCCTGCATATTGAAATTGATTGTGCCTTGGGCAATTGCAGTGTTGGTGGGGGCAGGGATCTGATGATTCCTCCTTCCAGTTCCATGGATCACAGAAAGCAGACAGTATTATGTGAAATTATTTGCTCTGAAGTTACAGGGAATAGAATTTAATAGTGCAATGGGGTATAATGAAAGAAGACATGAGTCTTATCTAATGCCTCCCCTAGCCACACCATCCAAGGAGTATAAATAAGATCATGCTCTAATATTAAACATATTTTTCTAGCACAGCCTAAACTAGAACTATAAGAACAGATTCTTCTTCTCCTTACTCACCTAGACAATTATTTTTAAGAAGTCTTTAGGAATGTTTCCTGTGCTTATAAACACTGTTCTGTTGGCTATCATCTATCTGTTGGCTATATATAAGATTTAACTCCTCACCTTTGCTCTTTGTGAATATATCAATACCAGGAGGCCTCCTGATCCTGAGGCATCCCTAAAGTCTAATACAAAGAGCCTGGGCTCTTTTGTGATGCTGTGTAAGTGCCTGGCTCCAAATCTCTTAGTTAGTTATTCCTCATAGGTTTGTGGGTAATTTAATGTCACTACAAAAACTGATTATTTTGTTTCTATTCTCTCATATGCACTAGTCTCTGTGAACAAGAGAGGTATCATTTCACAGTTTGGTCCTTCACCTAAGAAAATAAAATAGAGACCAGGCTTTCATAGCACCCAAAATAAGATCAGGAAAATTTTTCTCCTGGTGTCTGAAAGGGCAAGAATCTGACAATAAAAAGCAAACCAGGGGGCTGGAGAGGTGGTGCAAGCAGTAAGGCATCCACTTTCTTAGGAGCGCTAGCCTAGGACGAACTGTGGTTCCATCCCTTGGTGTCCCATATGGTCTCCCAAGCCAGGAGCTATTTCTGAGCGCATAGCCAGGAGTAAACCCTGAGCGTCAATGGTGAGGTCAAAAAACCAAAAACACAAACACAAACAAAGCAAAGCAAACAAAAAAGCAAGCCAGGCTCCTCAAAAAGCCAAAAAAAAAAAAAAAAACTGCAAGATATAATCTAGCATCTTCTTTGCTCAGATAAGGATTAGGAATTGTTGGGATCTAGGTTTTGGAGAGGTGCCATTTTGTAAGAACCACATGATCTAAGCCACATGCTAGGCCTCCAAAAACCTATTTCCACCAACATTGCCCCAATCTACCTGGCCATACCTGATAGGCAGCCTATCAGGGAAGGACAAGGGAATAGTACTTGGAACCAGCACAGTACTCTGCACCTACTCAAGTAATATGCACCAATTAGCTGCAGTATGGTCTCTCCTCTCAACATCTAGAAAAGTTCTGGTAATCAGAATCTCTCCCAATACTGAAGAGATGAGACAGACCACCTTCTAACAGGACAATCATACAGAGGATGAGAGGCTCAAGGTCACCTTATGACTCAATCTGTGTTGGAGGAGAACCTGTCCTGGAACCTTGAAGAAGTACTATGGAGTTAGACAAATTATTGTGCCTGGAGCATGCAGGTGGCATTAAGGCAAGGTGCTTCATGGGTAGGGATAGCCCATTTTTAGGCCAAAAAGTTTTTTATGTTTTCCCAACTTTTGCTGAACCTATGCACAATATTGCAACCTTTATCTTAGAGGAAAATGCCATAATTATTTTGTTATTCTATAAAGTCAATTGGGGGAGATATTGATTTACTGGTCCTACCCTAATCAATATTCATACTCCACCCTAGGGTGTGATCTGGTGATGGGATATTGGATTATTTTCTACTTGATATTCCACTCCTGCCCTAGGGTGGGGTCTGATACTTGTCAATAAAAGCAATGGTCTGCGGAAGGCAGAGACTCATTCTATGGTCTTCCACTGAGCTGCATTCTATCTTAGGAGCAGAAAGAATGGGTGCTTGAATTCCTTGCTTGAATGCTGGATTTCTTGAACCTGTTCTTGTATTTCTTCACTGTGTGGATTATTTTCTGCTTCAATGTTTTTTTCCAAGCCTCTATCTCACCATATCCTCATTTTGGAGCTCCAGGCACCACTAACAGGAAGGTACCACTAGACAATAGCCAAGCATTTTAAATATCAATCAGAAAGCTGAAACCTTCCTATATTCCTTCCTTATATAATCTTCATGACCTTGGGTAGGACCTATTTCCTTCAGAAGGTAGCCTTAGTGGCCACTGTGGGGTCTTTATGGCAGATGAGTTAAAGTATTAGGCTTTATTCCACTTGTGTGTTTTATCCTTAGAGACTGAACTCTAGCAGAATGCATATAGATGCCTTGAATATGCAGTCTGAAAATGTATAAATTGTGTACTGACTCCAGGGTTCAAGTCTCTCTGACTTGTGGGTCCTTAGCTCTGAATTTTAATAAATATATCCTTCTACTCTCCTTTTTGTGTTCTCTGGAATGGTTGGTGACCAATTAGTTAACATGCCTCACTTTCACTCAATTCACAGTGATTGAGTCAGAAAACTCAGGTAACTTACTACTCTAATTTAGGTTGTCCAGAAATGAACCCATAAGTTGATTTATATGTTGAAGATACATAATGTATACACTCAAAATTAGCCCATATATTTGAATATGTGAGTAAATTGGTCTAGGTAGAGGAAGAAATACCTGTGGATGGAGGTGAAGCAACAGGACTTGTCAGGAGAAGATAAATTGCAGTAGCATTGCAAAGTCTTCCTCTACTATTTGGGTAGGCCTGTAACCCAGGCATCAAAAGTTGCTTCGATTAAAATTTAAGGTCAGGATCTATATTAAATATCAGAGAGCTTTTGTGTGTATCCTATTTCAGAGAGTGCTAGAGTCCAGACACAAAGGACAAGAACACACAACAGGAATAAAGCTTAATACTTTAATCTATCTGCCAAAAAGTACCACCCATACTGGCCAGTCAGGGTCATCTCCTAAAGGAAATGAACCCCACCCAAGGTCATGAGAAAGATTATATTGTTAGAGTCTATAGTTGAAGGATAGGACCACATAACTAAAAAAAGTTTAATAATTTAATCTGTCTGCCAAAAATACCCTAAACTGGCCAGACAGGGATATTTCTGGAAGGAAACAAACCCTGACCCAGGTAATGAAGATTATATAGGGAAGGGATACAGGAGGTTCCAGATATCTGATGATCTTTAAAAATGATTAGCTCTTTTCTAGGGGTTCCTTTTACTGATCCCTTATCCTTCCCTAATAGGCTACCTAATATTGCCAGGTAGCTTGGGGTTGTGTTAAATAGAAATAGGCTTGTGAAGACATAATTTGTGATTTACACCATGTGGTTCTTACAAAATGGCTTGCTTACTTATACAGAAATCAGGTCCCAACATTCCCTCCTATTCTTATGGACCTGAGTCAAATCTTTGAATCTTCTTGAGGTTCATCATCCTTGTCCCTACTTGTGGACACATACTGGAACCTTAGCACAAGCATCTTAATCATAGAGGATTTTTAGGGTGATTGAACACTACTCATACCAGATGGCAGAATCTTTACATTTCCCTTCGAACTCCTGAAAACTAGCCTTCCCCTGCTATAATGTCTCACAGATGACCCCTGACTCCCCCAGAGTCATATACAGCCTTCCTTCAGAAAGAGTAAGTCCAGTTTCTGCCTGTTCTGGAAAGCAACTTCATCTAACATCCCAACAAAAAATATCTTCTCAGATCAGCTTCCACTTTTGGGAGAGTTAAGTTGCATATCTCCTAGACATGAGGGCCACTCCTACACCAGTTGCTACAAGAGTTGAAATAAAGAGACAGTCCCTCTGCCATTGGAGATGATAACAATGCTCAACTTGTTTTCATTCACCCTCTCCTGCCATATATGACACCTGGGGAGTGAGAAAGACCATGATGCAAAACTCATCTGGGTTTGCAAAAACAGAGGCAAACACACAGGGGCAGTTCCTTGATACACAAAAAGCCATGTACCATTCAGTCCTTGATGGGGATTATTTCCCTATGCAACTATATTGGCTTCTACACTCTTATTGCAATATCCAGGTAAGGGAGGAGACCTTATTGGCTCCTCTTGGGTAGATAAGAGGTACATGCCCATGCCTTGTATTCCCTGCAGGATTGTCCTCCCCTCAGTCCAGGCACAGCCAGAGTCTGTTTTCTGGACTACTGCCCCTATTATTATGGTCCTGAGTTCCTCTTCTCCTTCAATTATTAGACCAAGAAGAAGTATAGGGTTATGGAGCTTACACTGGCATATTAAGGCAGTGTTGAGCTGCTAATTCCCTCCTTCTATTTGCCCTAATTGTTGCTTCCCTACTAGGAAGTTTGTCTGGGCACATTCTCTTGAAGGTCCTACTGATATTTGTTACAGACAGCTCTGGTTAACAGCACTGCAAAAGTTCTTCCTAAGACCTCTATCATTATCTTTAGGATCCAGTTCCCTCTGTGCTGCCAGATGGCTTCTCTGACACTTGACTATACCTTGCAGAGAAAAAAATCCCATCTCTCCACATTATGGAGAACTCTACTGTACATGCATAAAATGAAAGTGCTCTTAGGGCAATTCCCTATCTCAGGACCAGAATCCACAGGTTGGTATACACTTCTTTTAACACTTACACCTCAATAGGAGGAAAACTTGTAAAGCATGACCAGAAACCCCAAACAAATTTCATAAGTCAAAGTTTAGGGGGGGTGTCCCCAGGGTGAGTTTTACCTTCACACCCCACATTAAGGACAAGAGGGTGTTAATTCTTGCTGGTTGTCCTGCAATCACTGCACAGTCAGAAACCCAGTCAATAGGAACACCAGAACTATCTGCCTTCTGTTCTGGTCCTGTGAGATGAATTAGCTGGAACTTCAGGAGTCCTTCTTATTCAGACTATGACTTCACCTCTAAGAAAAAGGAGGTTCCTCCTGCTTCTTCAATCCTGTAAGTTAGACAGCTATTTGTGTGAAGAGAAAAACATAAGACCCAGTTGCCTTTCTTGCACTGGATCAGAAAGATATTAAGAAATGATTTATGGTGCTAATTCTTTTGCCCTTAACAGTACCAGGGAAACCATAATTTTTGTTCCTTTTTTTCTCTAAATATTGGTGTCTAGTTAATTCTTGCTACTCATCCCAACCTTCAATAGATAGGCAAAATGTAATTTCCAATTGATGTTAATGGCCTTAGCTTATTAAATATCCATAGCTCTTCTTTGTCCTTATTCCCCAAGAAGTTTTTCTTGTAATCTTCCTATTCCATATTTTCCCTAGAGTGTTTATCATCTTAGAAGCCATTAATAGGGAGTGTGGCTGAAGTTCCATCTTTCTGTAACTTCTTCAGGCTGGCAAAGAACTGTGGTCTTTACCTAAGAAGCAGTGAAATATCATGGTAGCTCCAAATGAGCAATCAACTGGTTTAGTTCTGAAGTTTCTGATCTTAAAAGTATTAGATCAACAAGAGAGGGGACTATTACTTAAGCCAATCAGGCCCTGGAGCAGTCCTTTCTATCCTTAGGAGGACTAAGCTCTCTCTGTAAAGACAATATGGAAGGTAAACAACAGGAACAAAAACATCATAGCATTATACCTGTTCCCTGAGCACTTTTTGGCATCTGTGAAGTCGTTCTATAAATTCTTCTGGAATATACTCCCTAGTGTTAAAGATGTTGCCTGAGGAGACCCAGGACTCCCCTTGGGTTCAGTAACAGCAATAAATACAGCTCTGAGTTATTTCTCCTTATTTCTTATATTCAGGTCAAGTTTTCCCTGGTAAAGTTCTAGCCAGGTTAGTGATTGCTTTTAAATCTTCCATTTCTTTATGCCTTGGTTTATTACCACCAGTAAGCACACTTCCACATAGATTACCCAAGAGGTGTAGACTTTCAATTAAGCCCTCTAGAATGCATTTAATTCAATCAGTTAGAGAAAAATAGTTTTCCTCTCCACCTTCACCTTGAACCTTGCCAGATAGCTGAATAATCTTGGCTTGTCCTTTGCATAAACACAGTGATATTGGAGAAATCTCCATCTAGGCCACCCATTATTTACAGAGAATTTCTAGCTATTTGTCACACAGAGCATATGTTTCATCAATAAAGACATCAATACTTTACCTGTTATGTCTATGTTACCTAGGATTGGCTAATGTAAAGATCAGATGGTCAATAAAGCATAATGATTTGAAGGATGGCATTGGGCATCTTACCCTCTGTAAAAGTGTTCAGGAAGTTGCCTTTCCCCAAACTCTTCAAGGCTGGGAGAGATTCTGACCTTCAGAACTTTTTCTAGAGGCTGAGAGCAGAGCCTCAGCTCTATGGCCAGTAGATACAGATCCTGAAATGCCTAGATCTCCAATTTTCAACAGCCATTCCACCTCTATGGTCTCCCTGGTACAATGGCCAAGTGCTTAACAGTAGGGACCTGCTTGTCACTCAACCTCAACCCCTTTCAACTATGTTCCCATGTAAGAGGGATCTGGGGTTTTCAGCTGACTTTTAAGATTTCCTGCCTGCATGAGGAGTTATCCCCACTACAGAGAGGAAAATTTCCTGCTTGTATTTATGCAAATCAACATAATTCCATGAAACATCAAAAATACTGAAGGTGTCAATAAAAGAGAAAAGGCAATGTTTCTTAATTTACAGAATACATAGAACAACCATTTTGCATATAATATTAAATTCCATTTGAAAAACCTTATTTTCTATCATTTCTAAAGATCCATTTTTTTCTAAGAGCACTGTAACATGAGTCTAGAGCATCATATTTCCTTTAATCCAATTCTGTTTATTCATTTTTTTATATATTCACAATCTTGTACTATTGAGATTTTCACACTTAAAGCTATCTTACTTTCACGCTTAAGTTTGATGTGATAAATTTGACATGGAATTGAGTTACCTTAACTATATCATACATTCACAAAATTAACATTATTTCTAAAAAGACCAACCACAATAATTTGCAACATTTTCCAGCCATTTCTTCATTCTTAGAAACCTCTAAAGTCAGAGAAATTTTCTCCAGTAGAAAAGTTTAAAAAGATCCAATTTCTTTTCTTTTTAGACTCGCAGTCACTAAGGAACAAAGACATTTTCTTCTCTTAGCCAGATCTCTCCTTTGATATAAAAAAGGACTCGCCTGGATGACTCTTCCCTACCCCACCCAGGTGGAATTTATTTTGGGATTACAGACAATAAACTCTGTAGGGATAAGGGGGCTGAGAAAAGTTTCCCATTTCAGATAAGGAGCAAACTCTAATCTTACTGCAGCCTGCTTGGATTTTTTTTTTTTTTTGAAAAAATACTTTTTTCCTTTCTTTTCCTCCCCAGCCAATTTTTTAACCTAAATAAGCAGCCAGACAGATAGCTTCTATGATCTTTTTTATTCTGCCCTACCCCTCTCTATATATACATGCAGTTAACTTTAATTTATCTTCCTCTACCCTCCTCTACAAAATATGGCAGAAAAGTGGCTGAGATTGGTTTCAAAATCTAAAATTTCTCCAGAACTAAGTTAGGTCCTAATGGCCATTGAGAAAAGTCTGAGAGTTAATACTCTCCCCTACTGCTTTCTGCCTTGTCTCTTTTTGAGCAATAATATAGACTTACAAATCAAGCTATTCAGGACACACACAAGGCCAACACAATACACAATTTCTGGTGATCTAATACCAAATTCCAAAAACCCTAAGAGGGGTGGCATTTCCCCTAGAATTTCTTTCCATATTCTGACCAGACAAGACAAAGAAAACACAAAACAACAGACATAAAGACAGAGACACAGTGTGACTGGAACACAGTAGGAGTTAAACCCATGATGTCCATATTACACCCAAACTCACATATCACCCCCAGGATCAAGACACAGAGTGACTGGATCCCCATTGGGACTTGAATCCACAAGGTATCAGGTGGGACTTGAATCCACAAGACACTTGTTGGAACTTGAACACACACGGTGTCATCTGTGAAAAGCTGAGGCATCCCCAAAGCTTCTTGCCCTGGGGACCAATATGGCATCCAGTTTTCACCATTTGGCAGCCTCCTAGCGCTCCATTTCTTAGGCCTTTACATACTTCAAGGGTGTCTCGGTGCATGTTCATGGGACATAGGCAGCCTTGTTGATAGTTGGGTCTTTGCTATTTGATTCTGCATGAGGCGCCAAAAGCTAGAGTCCAGACTAGAAGGATGAGACCACACACTGGAATAAATTTTAATACTTTAATCCAAAAAAGACCCCAAATTAGCCTGTCATGTCATCGCCAGAAGGAAATGAGCCCCACCGTGGCCATGGAGATTATATAGGGAAGAGATATAGGGAGGTTCCAGCTTTCTGATGATCTTTTTTTTTTTTTTTTTGGTTTTTGGGTCACACCCAGCAGTGCTCAGGGGTTACTCCCGGCTCCATGCTCAGAAATTGCCCCTGGCAGGCACGGGGGACCATATGGGGCACCAGGATTCGAACCGATGACCTTTTGCATGAAAGGCAAACGCCTTACCTCCATGCTATCTCCCAGATGGCTACTGTCTAAGAGTACGTTCCTTCTGCTCCTTTGTCCTTTCCTGATAGGCTACCTTATATGGCTAGGTAGCTTGGGGCAATGTTGATGGAAATAGGTTTGTGGAGACCTAGACCTAACATGTGGTTTTCAATATGTAGTTCTTACAGAATTGCATTTTTCCCTGTTCAGAACCTGAGAAGCCTGCCACGTGGCCTCTACAAAATGGTGTTTTTCCTTGTTCAGAACCCAGGTTCCAACAATTTAGGGAAGGAATATAGGGAGGTTCCAGATTTCTGATGAACTTTAAAATAATTGGCTATGTCTAGGGATATGTTCCTACTGCTCTCTTGTACTTTCTTGATAGGCTACCTGGTATGATCAAGTTAGCTTGGGGTGGTTTTAATGGAAATATGCTTGTAGAGACATAGCTCATGGCTTACACCATGTTGTTCTTACAAAATGGCATCTCTCCCTGTTCAGAACCTGGGAAGAAGCCTGTCATGTGACCTTTTCAATATGGCATCCTTCCTTGTTCAGAATCCAGGTCCCAACAAGAGAAGCTATAGTCTTCATTTAATTTGTTCCTTTCTTCCAAGACAAAATGCCCATAAAGGATTCAACTGAATATGTTTGTTGGTCAACTGGGAGAGAGAATACCATGTAAATAATAAAGACATTGAACAAAGGTTATTTACTCCAGATGCTTTTTTTTCAAAGGAGAATGCAATATTTCTTGAAATAATAGGTCTGAAATCCCCATCACCTGATTAGCGTCTCTCTCATAATACATACATAATATATGTATTATGTATATATATAAAGAATGAAATATTTAGGGTAAGCATTTATTTTAAAAAGTAGAAGAGGCAAGTGAAAAAAAACTTGTATTGTGGCAAAGTAAAGTATTTATAGGATTCTGCAACTCATTTGCCTCCCTGTAAACAACTGCCAAGGAGACCACTGACTAGGAAAGTGGCTGCCATTTCTCTTATGGTGAGGCTGAATGTTGGTTAGTGATAGCAAAACAGTAGGGCATTTGCCTTGGACAAGGCCTATGTAGCATGGTCCATCCTTAGCAGATGGATTTCATGGGATAACCTATTGCAGGCAGACAAAGAAAGTGAGATTCTTTTGGACCTGTTCACTGTGAAAGTTATTGGACCCCTTTTCAAATAGTGATTTGCCAACTCCTGGAAACCTGCTTATTTACAGGAGGGATATAAGCCAAGTTTTTCCTTCTGGCCTTTTGACATCCTTGAGTTGCTGAATAAGAAAGTTAGTTTCTTTCCATAATATTATATTTTATAATGTTTACATTATTGGGTATAATTGCCTTCTCTAGTGGTTTATAGTAGATGGTTCAGAGTGATTGAATACTTTGCCTGTGGCTCATTTGATCTCAAGAAAATAAATTGGTTGTGCTTTTACTATTTATAATTATCACTGCATATCTTGGTTATCATATCTTCATTAGAGGCTACTGCAATTATCAAAGCAACTGAATAGGTCAGGAATATTCCCTTTTCCTTGGTGCCAACTCAGGGAAGAAATTCAATGCCATCCCATGGATAACAAAATCAGGAGCTTGTTCACAAAATCCATATCTCTCTAAAATTTGAAAAAGAAAAGAATAATGAAGTGTAATATATTGATTTTTTTTTATTTTACCTCACAGACAACAGAGACATTTGACTCATTTTGTTTCTGGAAGAAGTTAAAAAAAAAAAAGGAAAGAGGAAGGAGGATCAAAATCCTCTTGAACAACTGCCAAAACAACAAAAAATCATCAGGTAACATCTCCGGCACTAACACTTAGTCATTGATAATTGCTGTTCCTAGAACTATTGGGTTTTGCAAATATCCAGTAAATTTTAATTATCACCTAGGGTATTGAATAGTTTTGGAGTAAGCTCTTGAGAGAAGCTTCACCTGCCTCTGGCGATGTATGCTGAGTAATTTTAGATCAGCTGGCCTGTCAGAGAGGATCAACATCATGGCACCACTTATCCTGAGGAAAATGCACCTGCTTCTACATGGAAATAAGGGGTATTATCTGCCAATTTGTGCTGCTTATTCCTAGTGCACACCAGGTTTGACAAGTGGGGAGTATAAAATGAAAAAGAGTCTTTGACAGAGAAAGAAAAGGGAATTTCAGTGCCCTTCAAGGGCACACAGTGTCAGAGGTCCTCAAAAACTTTTTTTGTTGCATGGCAACTTCTGAGAGCTGTATCAAAATATGATCTATTTTTTCTATGAGAACTATCTGCAATAAAGAAAGAAATTTCTTTTTTTATATATGGTGAATTTTTTATTGTATACTCAAGAGTAGAATGATAAAATTAGTTTTGGAGGAACATTAATC
The DNA here is from genome assembly GCA_004027635.1 of Crocidura indochinensis. NCBI lineage: Eukaryota > Metazoa > Chordata > Mammalia > Eulipotyphla > Soricidae > Crocidura > Crocidura indochinensis. The sequence continues at coordinate 4,500 of PVKC010015138.1, read as the reverse complement.
AGCAGTAATCTAGTTAAGGTTAAGCCTCAATAGACTGAAAATATTTAGAAACTAATACATGAAAATATAAAATGTTGAATTTCTCATTTTTCACATTAGAAAGAACATGCAACTGATGAATATGAAAATAGTAAGCCAGTATAGATAAAATTATATGAAAGTGCTCTGCTCATCTGAGACATGAATATGTACATGTTCATACGTGTGTGAATGAAAAACCTGTATACAGGCATGTGCATATATATACATGCGCATAACTGTGCACACATTCACAATAGTTGAGTAATTATATACCCGCTCCTTCCTCTAAACAATTTTAAATATCATTAGATAAATTATTTTAACAATCACAAATATTTAAGATGCACTTATTTTGGCTTATCTTGACCCCCTCACTGGCTCTTCAATCTGCACACTGAGGAATTCATTTACTAAAAATAAGTAATTTACTTCATTCTTTAAAATAGACAAATTTCCTAATATAAATAGTGGGATAACAGTCTGCATTTGAAATATATTTATGCGTATGTAAGTAAGGTGGTTTACTTCATCTATAGTGATGGTACAAAAACTGAGAATAAGAATAGCACATCGTGGTTCTGCTCATATTGAATGTATCAAGAATCATGCAGGTTCCAATGTTAACTCGGCTGGCTGTATTTGTATTATATATTCCTCTAATATTTTTGTTGAGCACCTAAATATGACATATAGGTTATATTACATCTGCTACAGAAATCAATTTACTTTGAAATTTCTCATTTCGGTTAGTCAGTTATTAACTTAAATAAGGCAAATTAATGCATATTTATTGTTACTTGTGAACTTAAACAGTCCATTAGGCATAGCAAAGATAATAAGAGGGAATTAAAGATCAATCTTCATCTCAAATTGTTAGCTGTAATTGGAGAGACCAAGAAATGCTTGGAAATAACTGGAAACTTTATATCAGATACAATTTCCTTTTTCCATCTTGCAAATAAACATTTCAGATACCCTAAGGCAGGAGGGAAGCTCATTATTTGAGAAAAAGATTAGTGCTGATAACTTGGTGCAATAAAAGGAGGTTTATGTAGTCATAATGAACATTTTTAGAGTAGTTTCCTTTTTATTTTCTGTAATAATTTACTCACTTTCTCTCATTTTTCCTCCATTAACTCTATTTCTTTTGCCATAAATTGAAATTGCATCACACTGTAATATTATATAAGCATCATTGAAAATTAACAGGTATCTGTTTATTCACAAAAAGTCCAATTCTATTTTTTACTATAGTTGTCCCTTTTAACCTAATTCCTTACTCTTTCCTTCCTTCCCTCAAGTAACCACTAATTGATCTAATAACTGAAATGCTAAACATAATTTATTCATTTTTTTGTTTTGAGTCCATAATTCTCCATGGTAGGGCTTACTCTTGACTTTGGGGGCCAGAGAGATAGCATAGTAGTAGGGCATTTGCTTTGCAAGCGGCCAACCCAGGACCAATGGGGATTCGAATCCCAGCATCCCATATGGTTCCCCGTGCCCGCCAGGAGTAATTTTTGAGCAGAGCCAGGAATAACTCCTGAGGGCTGCTGGGTATGGCCCCAAAACTAAAACAAACAAACAACAAAAAAAATCCTCTTGACTTTGGCTCAGGGATCACTCCTGGTGGACTCTGAAGACCGTATGGGGTTACAGAGATCAAATCTGGTCTGGCTTTGTGCAATGAAATTCCGTACCCTCTGTACTATCTTACCAGCCCAAATTTTACAATTTATTTTAATATTTTTTCCTTTCTTCTGAGAATGTGCTTTGCATAAAATTTGAAACACTTTAGCATCCACTTAGAAATTTAGGCAAGTTTGGGGAATATGCATGCTTTAGATCATTTGCAGGTGTATATCTTTATCTACATTATTATTAGCAAGGATTTTGAAGTCTAATTACTTTAATAACTGCATTTAAATATCTACCTCTACTTTATTAAGTTTATATTTAACATATTAACTAATCTTTGAATAGCACTAAAAAGTTTACCAAGATTTCTTATAAATTATATCATTTGATCTGATAATTATTATGTCAAGTAATTTCTAGTTAGTTTTTTTCACATGTAATATACCAAGACCTAGAGAGAATAGGAATTTTCCTGAGATTATTCCATGACAAAATGAACAATTCTAAGAGCCTAACTATTATTTAAACATTAAAATATATTTATGTGAGGCTGGAAAGATAGCATGGAGGTAAGGCATTTGCCATCAGGTCAGTGGTTCGAATCCCGGTATCCATATGGTCCCCTGAGCCTGCCAGGAACGATTTCTGAGCAGAGAGCAAGGGATAATCCCTGAACGTGGCCAGGTGTGACCCCAAAACAAAATATAGATATATATTTATGTAAAAGAAAAAATATGTAATGTGTAATATGATGAGAATGTTACTTTTCTATTTTCTTGTAATTTCAGCAAAAATCTGTGTGGGGTAGGTGTAACTAGAGAAAAGCTTTCCCAATTTATGAAAAATGGCACTAAACCTAATTTAATATTTGCAGGTTAATCTGTCATTGCCACTGTATTCTATGAAAGGGAACACTAAGCATTCCAAAGCGACATCTTAAGAAAAACACAGTATTTTCCCTCCTTCAAGCTAAGTGAGATCCCAACATTAAATAATTTTGTGACTAAAAGTGGGAAGCTGGTATTTTACTCTTATTTGAAGTCATCCAAATCAGAAGGTATCTAGAGCAGCTACTGTAGTGGAAAACATAATTCTTGAATAACTTTAAAATATGTCTCCTGGGGCCCGGGAGATAGCATGGAGGTAAGGCATTTGCCTTTCATGCAAAAGGTCATCGGTTCGAATCCCGGTGTCCCATATGGTCCCCCGTGCCTGCCAGGAGCAATTTCTGAGCATGGAGCCAGGAGTAACCCCTGAGCACTGCCGGGTGTGACCCAAAAACCAAATAAATAAATAAATAAATAAATAAATAAATAAATAAAATATGTCTCCTAATGCCTCAGACTGGAGTGTGATGGAAAAAATGTCAGAAAGAAATAGAGATTAGTAATAAATTAATTTACATTTCCCAAATATAAGAGTCAATGTATATCCTTTTTACTAGACACTGTAAAATTAAGCCAGACTTAGGATACCATGAAGGAAACTTGACTTAGAAGGGCAAATGTATGTGAATATTCAAAAGTCGATTTATATACTATACAGTATAACTATCTTTTGATTATCAGTGGGATAACAGAGAAAATCATGTGTACATATGATAGTGATCCCAACAGATTATATAGTACATCACATATTTATATAGTTGTCCATTTTGACTTAAGTACTTTAAAATTTGCATGAAAAATTAGCTAACCCTTTATTTCTTAGAGTGTTTTCCAATCATTAAATGCATGATTATATTCATTATCCAAAACTCTACTAGAAGTTATGGTCAGATGCAGTGAAGAAGAATAAAGACAAAGTGCTGACAGAAAAAATGCAAAATTATTATTAAATAAAATTTACAATTAATGGGGCACTTGTACTGAACAACCAGTTAGGGCTTGTGTGTACTGAAGGATATGAGCCTCCAAGAAGTAAATTTTGCTTCTTCCTTTACCACTACTCTTTAAACTGCAGACTAAATTGAACATAGGAAACAAAGAAGATGTGATATTAAAGTTTAGCTTAAGATTTAAGCTGACATTTGCTGAAAATGAGCCCTTCCAAAGCTATTAATGACCTGTTAGAGATATTGTCTGAAGCAGTGAACATTCTAAATGCACCAACTATGAAAAACTAAAGTTAATACTAATTATACTATTCCTAGCTCAATAAGCTTAACAAATGGTTTATATTAACTAATTGGATTTTATAAAACAATATTGATCAATGGATGGAAACTTCGATATGATATTGTCCAGCACTTTATATGTGAAATTTAGAACTTATGTGCATACATATGAAGTTGTGTCACCAAAGTCATGCACACATTTCATAGGTCACACATTCACTTAAAAAACAATTCTGGGATTTAGGGACAAGGTTGGAGTTTCCCTTTCCAAAGAAATGGCATGCTGAACTGCTTAAAGTTACACAACACACCTAATTTCTCCTGTAAACAATAGGGAAAGGATAATATGTTTTAGCCTCGAGGATTAAACAAGAGTTTTGGTAGGTCAGTGAAAAAAATGTAAAGATAAAGGAGGAAAACATTATATTGTTACAAGTTCACTTAGTTTTGGATGAAATGCTGAAGGCTAGTAAAGGCTGGCTGAATCAAATTATTAAAGAATAAAGCCAGTACCATCCCAGAGAATTGGAGGTCAATTGGATAAATAGTTCTCTTAAAGGGACAGTCACAAAAAAGTTTTGTAGGATTCATTAGAATGGGAAACAAGTAATTTAATTCATGTTAACATGTGAAAAACAAGTGCCTTATGCATTTAAAATTTTATTACTAAGAAAGTTATCTTTTAAATTTATTTGAAACTTTTCACTTATTTTATAGTTGATATT
>PVKC010015137.1:0-21673 GCA_004027635.1 Crocidura indochinensis | reverse complement strand
TGATGGGAACGTTGCACTGGTGATGGGTGGTGTTCTTTACATGACTGAAACCCAAATACAATCATGTATGTAATAATCAAGGTGTTTAAATAAAATATTAAAAAAATCGCATTATTAAGAAAAAAAATCGCAAAAAATCACATTAAACATCTGCATACCCCAAACAGAACTGCTCGGGTATGCGAATGTTTAATGCAATTTTTATTGCGATTATTCAGTAAGCAAATAATCGGGAATACTGCGATATTTGAAGGCTGGCCGTGGACCACAAAATGTTGTACAGAGGGCTGCAAATGGCCCGCGGGCCGCAAGTTTGAGACCCCTGATTTAATGTCTATTCAAAAACTTGTCATTAAAGACTACAGAGAGCCATAAACACCTCAAAAATTAATAGAGAAAACCAGTATTGTTTCTCTTTCTTTTTTTTTTTTTGTTGTTGTTTTGTTTTGTTTTTGGGTCACACCCGGCAGTGCTCAGGGGTTACTCCTGGCTCCAAGCTCAGAAATTGCTCCTGGCAGGCACGGGGGACCATATGGGGCACCGGGATTGGAACCGATGACCTTTTGCATGAAAGGCAAACGCCTTACCTCCATGCTATCTCCCGGGCCCCTTGTTTCTCTTTCTAAGCACATTCAAAAGACATTTTTCAATAGCCTTTCTTGCTCTGCTGCATTTTTCACGAACAACCACTTCACCTTGCAATTCTCATCTTAAATTCTCCTAATATTGTTTCTACACTTGATTCCTGTTGGCTCTCTTCTATTTCTCTTTGGACAGACAGATAAACCAAGATTCAGGTTTTGGCTTCAAATGTTCTCTTTCTCTACTTGGGACAGCCCACTATGCTCAAAGCTTTTGCTGTAACCTTGACAATGATTGCACTTCTCTACATAGTATTTCTTCCTTACACAATTTATTTTCCTATGTTTTTTAGCTTCCCTCTTTTCATGTTCATTTGTTCTGCCTTTCTACTGAAAATATAAAAAACTATATCAATAATATAGAAAAACTTTCTATATCAAATATAGAAAAATTAAATGTACTTTATTTCAAAGCAAACAGCTTTTCATGCAAATTTTCTACATAAATTTAGTCTGTATTTTTACTTTTATTTATTTTTGTTTGTGCCACACTAGGCAATGCTCAGGGCTTATAACTGGCTCTGCATGCAAGAATTAGTCCTGGAGGCACTTGGAGGACCATAGTAGATACTGGGGATCGAACCTAGGTTTGGTCACATCCTAGGCAAACACCTACCTGGTGTGCTATTTACTCTGGCCTCTATATTATCCTTACTTTTTGCTTATTTTTTCAACCTCCATATCAGAAATATTATCTAGTAGTGTTTTATTACTAAATGTTTCTTGAATTTGTCTATTTTCAGCCAATATCATATTTTTTTGGTTTTTTTTTGGTTATTTTTTGGCTTTTGGGTCACACCCGGCAGTGCTCAGGGGGGCTCGATGCTCAGAAATTGCTCCTGGCAGGCACGGGGGACCATATGGGGCACCGGGATTCGAACTGATGACCTTTTGCATGAAAGGTAAACGCCTTACCTCCATGCTATCTCCCGGGCCCCCAATATCATATGTTTGATCCAAATTGTTTCATGCTGAATGGCTAAAGAAACTGTGGTACATATACACAATGGAATATTATGAAGCCGTCAGGAGAGACGAAGTCATGAAATTTTTCTATACATGAATATACACGGAATCTATTATGCTGAGTGAAATAAGCCAGCGGTAGAGAGATAGATGCAGAATAGGCTCATTCATCTATGGGTTTTAAGAAAAGTAAAAGATATTCTTGCAATAATTTTCAGAGACAAAAGAGAGGAGGGCTGGAAGGTCCAGCTCACTACATGAAGCTCACCACAAAGAGTGATGAGTGCAGTTAGAGAGATAACTACATTGAAAACTATCATAACAATGTGAATTAATGAGGGAAGTAGAAAGCCTATCTAGAATACAGGCAGTGGTGGTGTGGGGAGGAGGGAGATTTGGGACATTGGTGATGGGAATGTTGCAATGATGAAAGGGGATGTTCTTTACATAACTGAAACCCACCCCAAATCATGTTTGTAATCAAGGTTTAAATAAAGATATGCACAGTGGCATTTGCCTTGCAAGCAGCCGATCCAGGACCAAAGGTGGTTGGTTCGAATCCCGGTGTCCCATATGGTCCCCCGTGCCTGTCAGGAGCTATTTCTGAGCAGACAGCCAGGAGTAACCCCTGAGCACTGCCGGGTGTGGCCCAAAAAACAAAACAAAAAATAAAGATATTAATAAAAAAAGAAAATGAATAAATAATAAAACAAATTGTTTCATGTCTGTACTATTAAAACTATTTCAATTTTCTCCTGTAAGCACAGGCTTTTCCCCTTCTGATTATTCAATATAATATTTCCAAACTAATTTGAAGCAATGCTCTTGTGATGCAAACTAATCTACTGGCTCTTTTACTGACGTTCATAAAAAGAAAAATTTAAAATAAACTGGAAAATATAAATTCAGGAAATAACATGCTCAGTAAATAATAATATATTCATAATTATTATACTAACATAATCTATTTATTAAATTAAAATTAAAATTATTAAATTAAAATTAAAATGAATAAACACAAAAAGTAAAATCATTGACTAACCGGTAATGGGTAAAGAGGAACATCCACTTGACCTAGGAAATCATCTCTTGTCTATAAAGAGAAAAAAGAAAAATAGGATTAGTAATATGCAATTCTATTTAGAAGATTTTTATGAGCTTCTGCTATCACTGAAACAGTACAGCATTTTGGGAGTTAATCCTCTGCAAATTAAGGGGAAATATAGGAAAATGTGGCATAATTTCTATTACAGGGTATTTGATAGACTCATCTGCAGATAATGAATTACATTCTGAAAAACAAACAAAACAACTATTGGGAATCTCCATATAATAAAAAAGCAAACAGAAAATAGAAGAGAGGAAATCAATCTTTGAAAGAAGTAGCTGAAGTGGGCAGGATTAATATTCACATGATTTGTCACCTTGTGGTCCTCCACAGTTCCTGAGAGGAGTGATGAGAACTTAGGCAGAAACCTAAAATCTTGCTCAGCTGAGGAGTCAAAGATTCTGTCTGAGATTAAGAGTGGAAATCAGGGGCAACATCCCAGGATAAAGCCAAAGAGTCTCAACAAATCTATTATGAACTCTCCCCAGATGCCTAGCTGATATGAGACTGCATGTGTAAAAATCAACAGTTGAAAGACCTGGGTATATTTTGCTGATTTCATCAGGAACCACATATTTCTCCCCACTCTGCGTACCTCTTGAAGTGACCCCTAAGTGCAACTAGGATTGTTTGGTCCCTAAACCAAAAATAACTACATAATATAAAACTCAAGCAATTATGGTATGATTCAGCAATTTTGCTTCTAAGTATAAACCAAGAGAAAGGGAAAATAAAGTCATCACAAAATCTTGTCCTCAATTGTTCAGAGAAGTACCATTGATCATATTTCCAAAGCAGATAATTAAAATTCTATAAACTGAAAATGATAATCAAAATAAAATAAAAGTATTTCCAAAATGGAAATGACAAAACAGTCAGGGATGTAGCTAGACCATCATTCAATGCATGAGGTAGCACACATAGAAACAAAAACAATTATGTGGTTCAAAGAGTCATAGTACCCAAGTTGAGAAATCCCACTCTATACCTGTTTCACTTATGACTACTGACCATAGCCATATTTACTAGGTATTGCAGACTCATGAATTATAAACTCATTATTGGGTTGCACTGTTCAATAAAGCCAAATCACCAAATGGAGTTTCTTTTTTTTGTTTTGTTGTTGTTGTTTTGTTTTGGGGGGTCACACCCGGTGATGCTCAGGGGTTACTCCTGGCTATGCGCTCAGAAGTCGCTCCTGCTTGGGGGATCATATGGGATGCCGGGGGATCGAACCATGGTCCGTCCTAGGCTAGTGCTAGCAAGGAAGTCACCTTACCTCTAGTGCCATCACGCAGGCCCCCAAATGGAGTTTCTTTATCTGGGTAAGTCTAAAAGTAGATAATTCAATAACCCAAAAACAAATTGTTGCTTATTGGCCACAATAAACCCAACTGTATTTTGGGCTGATTCCTGGCTCTGTGCTTAGGTTATTATTATTGTGGTTATTCTGTGAGTTGATCTACTGCTCTCATCAAGATCTGGTGGGGCTTGATGGACCATAGGTAGTACCAGGGGTTGAACCTAAGTTGACTGTTGCCACAGTCCCGTGCCCAATTCAAAATATTTTATTCCTCAAATCTCCTAGTTGATATTTTATTAAATTTTGTATTTTACTTCTATACTTATGGTTTTTAAAATATATTTATGATATGACACCCAATTATGATTAAAACTGGACCAAAGAAACATAGCATAGCCTTCAAGGTATAATCAAGCTAATTAAATGCTAGCTTTTTCATTTCAGCAATCATCAACTCATATTATCAACCTAAGCAATCTAAAAAAAATATTGTCAGTAGGTCCACTGAAAAGCCTTTCCTCAGCACAGATGACTGGCCAAGATCTTTGATAGTGAGGGTGATATGCTTAGTGACAAACATTTACTTGGCCTAAAAATGAATCTCCCTTCTGCTTTATTAAGTATATATACATTTAAGCTTTTACTTCCAAACATAACATATATTATATATACATAATATATAATATATATATTTAAGCTTTTACTTCCAAACTTAAGGATTTATATAGGCAAATATAGCCTTGATTAAATTTCTCCTTACCTAGAAAACTCAGCACCAAAATACATCTAAAAAATCAATCTCATTCCTCATTGTCTTTTAAATGCCCTTGCAGGTTTTACTGAAAGAAATGTTTTGCTTTGGGACATCTCAAAGGGATTTTGAGTACTTGCTAACTAATTCTTGTCTCAGAATTTGCATCCAAAGTTTTGGCCAGGAAATAGCATTGGGCTGTTGAAAAAAAAACTTTACCAGGTATAGATTTGCATCTCTTTCAGATAAGTTTGTTTCTTCTAAAAACTATTTCTTAGTCAGACTATAGGAAGTTAGTTCTCTGTATTCGTCCCTAAAACAAAACCTGTTTCCTCAGGAAAAGGAAGTTTGATAGAAAAAACTGCTCCTTGCTAAATCCCCTAGTCTACATCAGTATTGACATCCAGGGCCTAACTGGACAGGAATTGCTTTGAGATGTTAAAATTCATCTTCTCTCTCTCTCTCTCTCTCTCTCTCTCTCTCTCTCTCTCTCTCTCTCTCTCTCTCTCTCTCTCTTTGGTTTTTGGGTCACACCCGGCAGTGCTCAGGGGTTACTCCTGGCTCCATGCTCAGAAATTGCTACTGGCAGGCACGGGGGACTATATGGGGCACCGGGATTCGAACCAACAACCTTTCGCATGAAAGGCAAACGCCTTACCTCCATGCTATCTCCCGGGCCCCATCTTCTCTTTTTTTAACTATGGATTCTTACTTGAAATTTATCTATTCAGAAGATCTGCATACCACCTAGAGCCATGATAATTGTTTTGTAGAAGCTTCCTTTAACAAGAGAAGTATGTTGTAATTTTACAAGGGAGAGCATTCTTTTCATACCATAGATGCAACTGTGGCTGGCAAAATCCCCCATCTGTACCCCCCCCCATTCTTCACATTAAAATCAGAACACTGTTCTCCTAAACAACCTTATGTGGTTCCTCATTTTTTCATATTTCACTGTCTGTGCACCCACTTTCCTAGAGGGAATTCGAAGTTCTCTAAGGTAATCAGACCAAGTGAATCACAGCAATCCACTGTGTGGAATTTATAGGTTCTAACATTTCATATATAACAATAATATTTACTGAGTGCTCTTCTTCCTCGGAATTTCCTTTCCTGAGGCCAGAGTGATAGCACAGCAGTAGGGCGTTTGCCTTGCACATGGCTGACCCAGGATGGACCTGGATTCGATCCCCGGTGTCATATATGGTCACCCAAACCAGGAGCGATTTCTGAGCACATAGTCAGGAGTAACTCCCTGAGCATCACTGATGTAGCCACAAAGAATTTTCTTTCCTATCATTCTAAGATTCTTCTTGAATTCTCTCCTGTCTTAAGTCCCTGTATCTTCTATGCTTATTATGTTTCATCTGAAATGTACTATCTAGAAATGCATTTGTTTTATCCTGACTTTGACACAGAAGTACAGAAACCAGAATCTAGTCTAACCACAGAAACCTGAGAAATCACAGCAACAACTGTGATTGTGAAGAGCTTTTACTGAGACCATAGAGAAAGACTTTGGAGTTAGAAAACTTAGTATGCCTGGAGCCTATAGTTGGTCTTATGCCAGGATACTTCATGGATAAGTCTCCCTGTGTTTTCCTTTCTATTTCTCCCATATTTTGTCATGTCTTTGCAAGCAACAACTGTCACACACACACACACACACACACACACAAACCTTTTTTATTGTATTTTTATCTCTTATCTTTTAAAAAATAAGAGCTTACTTCTGCTGTTGTATTAATTACTTTTTGAAGATACAATAATTTTCACAAATGTATTTGTTACTTAACTTTTTCTTTTTTCTTTTTTCTTCTCTTCCATTTTTAGTTTTTTTATTTTTTCAAATATTTTGCTTTCCCTTATCTTGAAATAAATTTATTATGATCAGTTATGTCAACTATGTGATGCATTATCTTTAAATAAAAATTTCAAAAATATAAAAGAAGGGGCCGAAGAGATAGCACAGCGGTGTTTGCCTTGCAAGCAGCTGATCCAGGGCCTAAGGTGGTTGGTTCAAATCCCAGCATCCCATATTGTCCCCTGTGCCTGCCAGGAGCTATTTCTGAGCAGATAGCCAGGAGTAAACCCTGAGCACCGCCAGGTGTGGCCTCCCCCCAAAGAAAAAACCCCATATATATATATATAGATATAGATATATATAGATATAGATATATATATGTATATATATAAAGGGGCCAGAGAGATAGCATGGAGGTAAGGCGTTTGCCTTGCATGCAAAAGGACGGAGATTCAATCCCGGTATTCCATATGGTCTCCCAAGCCTGCCAGAAACAATTTCTAAGTATAGAGCCAGGAGTAATCCCTGAGTGCTGCTGGGTATGATCCAAAAGCCAAAACAAAACAAAACAAACAAACAAAAAACAAAATGGGGAGATGAAATGAACAGACACTTTGATAAAGAAGAAATACAAATGGCTAAAAAGTATATGAAAAAATGCTTCATATCACTAATCATCAGGGAGATAGAAATCAAAACAACTATGAGGTACCATCTCATGCCACAGAGATTGGCGCACATCACAAAGAATTAGAACAAGCAGTGCTGGCGGGAATGTGGAGAGAAAGGAACTCTTATTCACTGCTGGTGGGAATGCCGTCTAGTCCAACCTTTATGGAAAGCAATATGGAGATTCCTTCAAAACCTGGAAATTGAACTCCCATATGATCTAGATATACCACTCCTAGGAATATACCCTAGGAACACAAAAATACAATACAAAAATCCTCTCCTCACACCTATATTCGTTGCAGTCTATTTACAATAGCCAGACTCTGGAAACAACCAAGATGCCCTTCAACAGATGAATGGTTAAAGAAACTGTGGTACATATACACAATGGAATTTTATGCAGCCGTCAGGAGAGATGAAGTCATGAAATTTTCCCATACATCGATGTACATGTATTATGCTGAGTGAAATAAATCAGAGGGAGAAAGATAGATGCAGAATTCATCTATGGTTTTAAGAAAAATAAAAGACATTTTTGCAATAATCCTCAGAGACAAAGAAGGATGTCTGGAAGGTCCAGCTCATGACAGGAAGCTCACCACAAAGAGTGGTGAATGCAGTTAGAGAAATAACTACACTGAGAACTGTCATAACACTATGAATGAATGAGGGAAGTGGAAAACCTGTCTAGAGTACAGGTGGGAGTGGGGTGGGGAGGAGGGAGATTTGGGACATTGGTGGTGGGAATGTTGTAGTGGTGAAGGGGGGTGTTCTTACATGACTGAAACCCAACTATAATCATATTTGTAATCAAGGTGTTTAAATAAATATATTAATTAAAAAGAATAAATTATCAAAAAGGCAATCAAATAAAATGCTTACAACAAGGATATGTACTTTTGACCCACAGTTTTTTAATTTTACTATTGTGTTAAATATTATATTTAGTGTTTATCTTTAAAGTAGTAAGACATGTTATCAAGATATTATGCAAGAAATCATACATTTTGTACAAGTGTTCCCTGGGTTGTATTTAACTGATGAGAAAAACAACACTGGCATAATATATTATAATCATAGGTTTCAGAATTACTAAAAGCCAAAATATGGTTTGCAGTTAAAGGAACCTTTTAGTTAATCTTTTTTTTTTTTAGAGGGATGCACACCTGGTCATTCTTATTGCTTACTCCTGGCTCTGTGCATGGGGTTACTCCTAGTATTCAGGGGACTACATGGGATGCTAGGAATTGAATTCTGGGTCTGCATCCACATGCAAACAACCTACCCACTCTGTACTACCATTCCAATCCCCTTAACAGATTTTTATAAAAGGAAGCATTTTAGCACTTTGAAACCCATTTCAGTCATATAAAATTTATACTAGGACTTACTTGGAAATAGTTTACAACCAGACTAATTATACATATACTGGCACTTTAGCACAAGGGTAACCATTAAAATAATTATTTAGGACCTTTCAAATTAGGTATAAATGGTATTTAAATGAGCATATGGTCGTCTTACATTCTAAAATTTCATACTAAAATATTATATTTTTGTAGGATGAATGCCAAAAAACTTTACACATGCTATATGTTTATTGCATGCTCTTTCCTATGCTTTAAATTTTTTCACATTACACAATACCTCATTTTAAGCAAGCTTTTATAGGGATGATTTGAGGCCTGATGCCTGTCAGAATAGCTTGGGCTGTAATACAAAAATATATTTCAAAAACTACTCATTGACCAAGAAATACTGTTTCTATTTTTACAAAAGGTGTTGCAAAAGGAACCTATTACACTAGTAGTCCAGGGAGCTAACGGTGGAGGTATGTGATGCATACTAGGAACAGTGGTGGAGGGAGGTCAACACTAAAGGTGGGAATTGCCCTAATGCATTGTCACTATGAACCTTAAATATAACTGTGAAAGACTTGTAATTCACACTGGTCTCAAAAAAAATTATTTAAAAAAAAAAGGTGTTGGTGTGGGTTGCAAGAAACCAGGCTTATTGGGATATAGACTATCTCATTCTAAATAACCCCTAGTGCCCTGACTAGTTTACTAAAATAATACTATTCCTGGGGGGGGGGGGGGGGGGAGGAACGCATTTTCTTTTGCCAATGCATCAGGTTACTGGCATATTATTAGTCTGAATATATCTAGAATATTAAACTTTAAGATAAATTATTTTTAATATAAATTTTTTTATTTAAGCACCGTAGTTACAAACTTGTTTGTAATTGGGTTTCAGCCCAAAAATGTACACACACCCCTCACCAGAGCAACTTTCCCACCACCAAAAACCCATTTCCCTCCTCCCCCATCCCCTGCCTGTCTTTGAGACAGGCTCTGTATTTCTCTCTCTATGATTGCCATGGTAGTTGTTAGTGCAGTTATTTCTCTAAATGCACTTACCACTCCTGTGGGGTAAGCTTCATAAACATTAAGTCCAAACTCATGAAAATATGAGGAATTAATACAGTGAAATCATCGGAATAGATCTATACCCCTCCGTCCAGGAATGAAGAAGGCATATATCCTAGACATTTGAGTCTTAAATGAAGACGTTTTCTTAAATAAGACTAATATAAGGCAGGTTAGTGACAAATTCCAAGTTTTAGTACTAACCACTCAGTTTTACATCCAAAGGAAAACCTCAATTATACTGGAAATAAATACATTTCCAAAATATAGTTCTAGCCTAAAGTGAAACAAATATGATAAAACATACGAATAATTAGAAAGATACAAGTCAAAGGAAATGCATTTATGTTTAGTTATAGCAAAACTAAAATAAGAGATGACTTAGGGATACAATAAAAATAATTTAGACCCACTGTTAATTTTAGGTGAAAAATATATAATAAGGGGCCCGGGAGATAGCATGGAGGTAAGGCCTTTGCCTTTCATGCAAAAGGTCATCGGTTCGAATCCCGGTGCCCCATATGGTCCCCCGTGCCTGCCAGGAGCAATTTCTGAGCATGGAGCCAGGAGTAACCCTTGAGCACTGCTGGGTGTGACCCAAAAACCAAAAACCAAAAAAAAAAAAAAAAATATATATATATATATATATATATATATATATATATATAATAGCTAAAACTATAATAAAGTGATTTTTACAAATATAGAAGCACTATGAAGTACATATGGGTAAACTCTGATGATGTATGATGTTACTAAACAAAATATTTTAAGGAAAAGAAAGAGAGGAGGAGATAATGACATAATGGACAAGATATTTTATTTATTTGTTTTTGTGTTTGGGGCCACACTGGCAGTACTCAAGGCTTAATTCTGGCTTAGAGTTTAGGGATTACTCCTGGCAGGCGTTGGGCACAATTATAGGGTACTGGGGATTGAATTAGTGTTGGCTACATGCCAGAGAAACACCCTACCCACTATACTACAGCTCTGGCCCCTAACAAAATATTTTAAACTTTCAAAACTGGGTATGCAGTGAGATTTAGTTGGGGACCACTGCATTATTTTGTGTGTGCATTTGGAGATTCCTAATGAAAAATAGATTTTAAATATTTGAGGAAAAGTAGCTTATAACAATTTAGTATAAAGAAAAAGCACAAAACAGTGCTATAGAATTTATTATCTGACCAAAAATTAAAAGAAAGAACATGTGAAATGATGAATGTTGGGTCACAGATAAAAGAAGAGAAAATGACATATTTAAAAGATAAACTATATTTATAATAATGTGAATAACAGTACAAAAAGAAAAGGAACAAAAATGTTATAAGATAAACACAGCATTTATTATCTGACCAAAAAAGTTATCAGAAAGGACAAATGAAAGGATAAATGCTGAGACATGGTTAAAGAAAAGAGAAAAAGAAAAAAGGAAATATTTATTTATTTATTTTTGGGTTTTGGGCCACACCCGGCAACACTCAGGGGACCATATGGGATGCCAGGGATCAAACCCAGATCGTCCCGTGTCAGCTTCAGCTGCATGTAAGGCAAATGCCCTACCGCTATGCTATTGCTTTAAAAGATAAGCTGGTTGTCTAGAAATGTGCTTTAAGAAGGTATAAAAAAGGGGCTGGGAGAAATAGCACAGCCATAGGGCATTTGCCTTGCATGCAGCAAACCTAGGACAGACTGATGTTAGAATCCTGGCATCCCGTATGGTCCCCCAAGACAGCCAGAAGCGACTTTTGAGTGCAGACCCAGGAGAAACCCGAGTGCTACTGGGTGTGACCCCAAAACAAAACAAAAAAAGGTATAAAATGTCAGTCAATAGGGAAATTTCTCTTTTGAAAACATATTTTCCCCCTTTTGATCACACACATTTATATATGTGTGTATATATGTATACACACAAATATAAATAGAAAGAGAACCATAACAACTTTCCCAAATTATTTTATTCTATAAATTCCTCCTACATGGGGTGAAGTGAAAGTCCTCCTGGCTAGCAATGTAGTAGAAAAATATATAATAGAGATGAGTTTTTGTCTAAATGTGGCAATTACTAGGAATAGTAGTACTAGGAGTGATAGTAGAACTTGTATGGTGTCTGCCTTCCAGGCTGCTGGCTCAGATTTGATCCCAAGTAGCTCTTATTTCCCCTGAACACTGCCAGAAGTGATTCCTGAGAACAGAGCCAGGAGTAACTCCTGAGACCTACCAAGTGTGGCCCTCCCAAAAAACAAATCAAAATCAAATATAATAATTACTAATTTATAAACTTGAGTAAGTCATTTTAACTTTTCTGAGTTTGATCCCATATTTCTGACATAAAGATAATCTGGGTTTTGCTGAAATAAAACAGAAACATTAACTGATATCAACCTTTACCAAAAAAAGGGGTTTTTAAAAAATATGTACATGTCAGAATTTTCTCTGAGTTAAAAAAATCAAGGTTGAGGTTTGAGGTCACAATATTAGCTGTGACTGTACAACGAATTTTACATTTTAGGAGATCATTTCAGTCTCCTCTTCCTATATCTTGTCCTATAACCAAACCATGAAACACAAAATTAAGTCTATTCACTTTCTGCAAGTGTCACACTTGCATAATTACAATATTTGTCCAAAATTGTATAAAGTTGGAAAATATGTAAGAAAATACAATTTTTTATTATAAGGAGCATTTACTTTAGTTTTTCTAGGCCTTCTTTCACTTCTAGACTATCCACAATGTAATTGAGACAACAAGGCACCTCAGTTTCTATGAATTTGCTAAATGATCATCAGCCCATAATTTGGTCAAGTAAACATTTTTTTAAGAGTTGAATGATGCTAAATTAACTAAGTTTCAGAGACTGCAAAAAGAAATCACCACCACTCTAGTTTGTCACTAACATTGGCTATAAAATATAACTGCGTTATATCATTGGAATTTTCTTCTCAGAAGGAAACATTGATCTCAAAAAAAGTCCTCCAGATGTGGACAGTAAAGAGACTTAATTCAACCAGGAAGCCTCCCAAGTGCAAATCCCCACAGGGTTTCCAGACAATATCTAGTGACAAGTTTTCAAAAACAAAACAAAGACTAGGTTTCAGCAGGCACCTGGAGAGAAACATCCACACAAATAAACAAGTAACAAGAACAAAAATAGCAACCCAAAGGAATCCCAGACCATGTAGGATTCATACTAATCTTAAAAAAGCAGACAAACAAATGAAGACCCCCTCCCTACAGTAAAATATTCTGAGAAACTAAACTATTATATTTGTAAAACAAAAATAATACTAGACAATCTTCAGAAAATAGTATGAACTTTAAAAAGTAAAATAACAACGTTTTCAAAGAGACAAGGTCAGGACATTCTTCCAGAAAGTTGAATAATATGCCAAAGAAATAGAAAGCAGAAAGGTAAATTATAAAAAATCAATTTGAAAGACTCAAATTTTGGCTAGTAGGAAGTAATACTTCAGGGGAAAAAAAGGAAGAAAGGAAATCTTCAAAGAAATAAAATATGACTTTTAAAATAGGCACATGTGTGATATGAAAAGAATTTTGATTTAAGGACAATCGTATGTGTTCATCTGCTTGATGTAAACAGATAGCTATAATATATTTATTGTGTACTGTATTCTGGATTTTACCATTTTCTCATTTAAATTATAGATTCCTGATGCCAGGAATAATATTTGCCATTACAGCAGGTTCCTAATTCTATTTCTGATATTTGTTAAACTCTTTTACTTAGAAGATGACTTGAATTTCCTCTAAGTTCTACAATTCTCTGAGTTCTCCTTCTTTCAGTCTTGAGGCCAAAGGTAAAGGTCAGACTTAGCTAAGAATTACTTGGAACAAATCAGAGAATCTAGTCTTCACTAAAATCTGGGATGAAGACAATGTATTAAATTAAGAGCTCATCTAATGAATTTATTCAATTTCCCTAAAAACATTTGCCCGTTCAATCTTTTTTTTTTTAAGAAACCTTGATAGAATCTCCCTCCAGACACGTAGTTCTATGGTACCAGTAAATGGAATATGTAGGCTCTGAATCAGACTCCACAGTGGAAATTAGTCCTTGAGTCACGATCATAATATTCCATTGGCATCTGCCCCAGGGAAGTGTTATTCACTGAAGAGTGCCACACTTTCAGGCAAAGGATGAGGCCTCAGTAGCTCCAGTTACTCTCCATTACCATCATCACTTAAACATCCCAAGCCAGTTATCTGCAAATGGTGGTCGAAGCATCCTCATGTGTCAGGATTCTACAGGTCAGGCCATTCCAAAGAGAGTCTGGCTCCAGTAATTAATGAAAGTGATGTTTACTTAGTATCTATTTTGAAAGACTCTTCTCAGTACTAGGGATAAAGGACTGACTACAACAAAAAGTTTCAAATTAGAGAGTTACAATCAAATAAATTAGAAAACAGAAAAGACAATTCATTTGCATAATCTGCTCTCTAGAATTTTTCTTTGATCACATCTATAAAATCTAGATTTATCTACCTGCTGCAGTGTGCATCTATTTTAATTTGCCACTATTTTTTTACTTCTAGTTTTGTTGTTGTTGTTTGTTTTTGTTTTTGTTTTTTTACTAATATCTTAGGAAATTGCCTGTAATTAGGCCAGACATGAGTAGGCACAAAGACTACAAAAGCCCACCTTGTACACTAGCCCACTACTGCTACATACTTAGTAGTAAATATGCTAAACTGCTGCACTGGAAAAAGTTTCTAAGATTTTAGCATACGTACTGACAGAATGTATAACATAAAGTATAAAATTAGGTATAAATAATTTTATAATTTTTCTCCTTAGAGAGCTATCAAAGATAGTTATGGTCCTATCTACAGCCAACCCAGGTTCAATCCCTGGCAATGCACATGTTTCCCTGAGCATCACAAGAAGGGATACCTGAACACAAAGCCTCTTGTCCAGTAAGCCCAGAGTATAGTTAGCTGTGGCCCAAAACCAAAAGCAAACAGAAAGACAGGCTATAATTAAGAATTGATTATATATGACATTTCAATTCATTACATAAGACAAAGTCAGATTTAACCATTACAGTATCTAAGAGAAAGACAGAGGCTGTTGCTTGCATAAGTTAAACTAGTTTTAAAAACTATTAAATTTCAAATGTGTATTTTTCAAATCTCATGCTGAGAAGGAAAAAATGCAGGCAACAATTTTAAAAGCAACATAAACCAGAATTACAGTCATAACAAATTTAAGAGATTTCTTTAAGTGGAATGACATACGTTTGCAGATCAGACTTTTCAAGAGCTTAAATGAAACTAAAATGTAATTCTGGAAAATTCAATAGCCATAATTTTGCAACAATCAAACTAAAGTTCTTTTATGAAACAGACAGCCAATCTTATTCTTGCCTTTTCTATATTCAAACAATATTTCCCAGAGTGCATGGTCTCCCTCAATAACCAGTCTAAGTAGATTCAAAATTCTATGACTTATTTTGATCACAATCACAGTATATCCAGGGCAACTTAGTATGTAAATGTGGAAGCAAGATTCTATAGCTACTTCAACTAGAAACTGTATTCAAATTCTGATAAAAGATCACCTGGTTTGGCAGCACTGGAGTAACCTGAAGTTTGTTAGAAATACAGAAATCTTAGGCCCCACCCCAGAACAACACCTTAAATCAAAAATTACACCTGGGGCCCGGGAGATAGCATGGAGGTAAGGCATTTGCCTTTCATGCAAGGGGTCATCAGTTCGAATCCCGTTGCCCCATATAGTCCCCCGTGCCTGCTAGGAGCAATTTCTGAGCATGGAGCCAGGAGTGACCCCTGAGCACTGCCGGGTGTGACCCAAAAACAAAACAAAAAAAATTACACCTAACAAGTAAAATGCATGCACATGATAATGTGAAAATCACTGGCCTACTGGACAACTTAAAAATCCATTTTCTAACTGCCAGCCCTCAGTTTGTTCTGTATGTATGAAGTATTACAGCATTCCCACAATTCCTACCCTGAGGAATAAATAGTTGTGACTGCTCATAATGTTTCAGAAAGCATTACTAAATTACCACAAACCCCACCCTTGCAGGAGAGAAGGGATCTAAACTGTAAAGGAGGGTGCCAGATGAACCCAAACCAGTCTGACAGATATTCTGCGCACTAAAGAAAAAACCAAGGGCTTCATATCCATTCTAAAAAAAACTCTCCTTGAGATGGGATTCAATATGTCAATGATACATGCAAGTAACCAACAATAGTCAAGGTGCATTGGTGTTTCTCCTCAGACTCCATAAAAGCAAAAGTGTCACCCTTACCCAACTTCCAGAGATTGGCTGTTTCACTAGTGATAGCTCATCCTCCCCAGTCTTTGGCCCCTAAATACTTCGTTATTGTGCTCTAAATTTCCTTTCCCATCAGGCATAATTCTGTGTGCTTGAGAAATTCTGTGTGCCACTAATATAAATACAGTCCTTAAAGCTTTATGAGACAATACTCAGAAATTTGAGGAAAAAGAAAAAATAATCTTAGATACACTTTACTTATAACCATTGTACCTAAGCTTTGTCCCTCCGAAGAATTTCATGTTTTCTCTTAACACCTATCTGTCTCTCTTTATCTCCCCTCAAATTTTTCTTAGTAAATCTCTTTTTGAGGTTCCTTTTGTTTGGGGTGGGGGCAAACTCAGCTGCACGCAGAGGTTACTCCTGGCTCTAGCTCAGAAATCACTCCTGGCAGGCTTGGGGAACCCTTGGAATGCTGGAGAACAAACCCAGGTTGAACATGTACAAAGCAAATGCCCTACCCACTGTGCTGTCTCTTCAGCCCCTCTTAATAAATTTCTTAAAAAATTAAAATCTCAGATCTAGAAAGACAAAAAATTACTTAAGTACTTGATTAAATAATAATCACACATTGTGGCTTTTTCTCTGCCTCTCTTCCACCGAGCTGCTACATCGAGGAACCCCTGGTAAGATGGCCCTGCCCGTCCCACGTGGGACCATTCGAACCGGGAGATTGGACATACAGACCCTTTAAAATCAGCAGCAACTGGGCGCTCCGCCTTTCTCCGCCTCTTTTCCGCCAAGCCGCTAAGACCAAGGCATCTCCGGGGACCAGTCCCCGATAAGAGGGCTTCACCCGACCCGTGTAGGGCCAATCGAGCCGGGGGACTGGATACCCAGAGACCTTAAAAAGAACAGCAACCATGCGCTCAAACTCCCTCTGCCTCTTTTCTGCTGAGCCGCTAAGACCAAGGCATCTCTGGGGACCAGCCCCCGATAAGAGGACTTCACCCGACCCACGTAGGGTCAATCGAGCTGGGGGACTGGATACCCAGAGACCTTAAAAACAACAGCAACCATGCCCTCGGCCTCCCTCTGCCTCTTTTCCGCTGAGCCGCTAAGACCAAGGCATCTCCGGGGACCAGCCTCCTTGGCCACCCAGAGACCTTAAAAACAACAGCGGCCACGCGCTCTGCATTTCCTCTGCCTATGGGTGACTGTCCTTCCACTGTAACTTTACCTTATCCTCTTTCTTTATATCTTTGTTCTCATAATAAAAAATTAAAAAAAATAATCACACATTGTCCACTATACAAATAACATCCCTAATAGAAATTTTTCCTTGGTAATATACACATTTATAATCTTTATTATACATTAGTATATATTAGTATATATTCCTTATGGAAAATAGAAAAAAATTCCATTTTTACTATATTAATGTCTTCTTAGACTTACCCTAATAGTCATATAAAACTAAAAAATATTATCATTATATATATATATATGCACACAGATATATGTGTATATATATTGTCAAGATTGAACCCCAGGTGTCACACATGCCAGGCAAGACCAGTGCTCAACCACTGAGCTCCATCCCTATTTATTTGCTAAATTTTTTTCTACTAAGAAAAATCACACATTTTCCCACAATGTAATTATGGTTTTGTAATACATCTAAGTCAAGAGGAGACTGATGTTTTTCCACCACAAATATATTCAAGCTTGACTAAAAACCTCATGGCTTCACTAGGTCAAGAAATTCTTTCTGGTGACCAGCTCCTAAATAAGCCTTAAACACAAAGATAAACTAGTTGCTCCTCCTTCCAAGTTCTCAGACCTGTTTCAGTTAGACTTGCTTCAATAGACTGGTTAAAATTCAGTTAGAGTAAAATCCCTTTCAACAACTGCTATCAATTTCATGACTTTCTCTAAAACATCTCACTGAACAGGGACAGACCTAAACCCCTCTTGTATATTCTTTTGAAGATCCCAGACTTCCAATCTCACACATGGGCAAACAAAGGAGACCGAGCTACCCAGCTGAGCCTTATTTCTGGTATTTCCTGGGGTGTGCTAAAAAGATTGTTGGCTCCTTCTCTGATCACTCATCCACTTCTATCCTGACTTCCACATAGAGCATAGCTTCCCAATGAATGGATCACTCTGCCAACTTCCTCTTGCAAAATAGACTTCTCTGGTCTATGCTGTTATACTTCACAGTCATTTGTAAGCTAAAGCACAGAAAAGACTCATAATAGCCAGGTTTTCTACATGAAGATTATTTAGGTCTCTTATGTATTTGTTTACTTTTTCTGGGCCACAACTCTCTGTACTCAGGGCTCACTGCTAGTTCTGTGCTTAGGGGTCACTCCTGGCAGTGCTGGAGTTGGGGCATGTATAAGTCAAGCACCTCAAATCCCATACTGTGTCTCTGGCTCATTTTGATTAGTTGGTAATGGTAAGGAGGAGAGTGAAGAGCTCAACAATGCTAATCACATGAGCTGAGTATTCAGATACTATCTCAAGTTTTTATTTTTATCATTATTTCCATTTTATTTGTTATAGCTCCCTTTTTGTTTTCTTTCAGTGCTCATCCTCTCATCTGTATGTCAATCATCAAATAATAAGTCTACACTACTTCATGCCTATCCTGCCACACTTATCAAGGAACTTATGTTAATTGATTTTGTTTCCTTACCTGTTTTATTCTTACTCCAACCAGAATTTACAGTATTTACTCAGAAACTGTTCTTTGGGGGCAGAGAATTGAGCCACATGGGGCATGGCTCAGGGCTTACTTTTGGCCACCACCAGAAGTGTTGCCAGGGATTGAACCTGGATTAGCTGCATGCAAGGCAAGCTCCCTACTCTCTGTAAAGTCATTCTACCTTAGAACCTATTCTTGTCCTAATGTTCGATGGGATTACTGTGGTGCTATTGTGGTATGACCCCTGAAATCTCTCTCACTTAATTTCTGCACCATGCATACCTTGCCTGTTTCCCTAAATGTCTCTTCTATTTATCTCCTGTTCAAATGCTTTCCCAAAGTTGGTGGTCCCAGAATTCTTACGCATCTCCTCCCCATTGACTCAATTTTATGCTTTTAAATTCATCCCTACATAAGGCTTTGACTAACTACATAATTATTACAGCTACACTTACTTTGTTTCTCTCCTGAGCTCAAGTCCTGTGTCTCCAATTCCCCTGCTGATCACAGTACCACGCTATTAGGACAACATCTCAGCACCTTAACATTCTAATGTACAAGTTTTGCTTTATTCCCTCCTCTAGCTTCACCTTCTGAATTTCCCGTTTCATACTAGCACTTTCATTCACTTAGTCATGTAAACTAAGAAAACTTGGGTTTTTTTGATTCATTTATAGTCCTCAGCATAATAAAAAAAATGGCATCCCAAAATATAAAAATTGAGTGTGTTTCATTTCTGGACACATGCATACATTACCCAACTGTTGTCAGCATGAAGATAAGCACCCAATGGGACTAATGAGCTAGTTTTCTTCCAGACATTGTCTCCTCCACATTCAGAGTTTGCTGAACTGTGGACAGCAAGGTTCTTTTCTTTCCTTTATCAGGGTCTCTCCAGTTGGACAATAGCTAGTGGAACTTGGGAAGCTCTAGTCTGTGTGACCCTGCACATGCTGGACATAAAGCCCAGTCTTCCAAGCCCCACTTCTCCCCAGATTTCCTTCATCTGAGGCTCATGATTCTCAACCTGGGACCATCCTGCTCACGGGGGAATATTTGGCAGTGTCTGAAGATATCTTCTGCCATTACAGTGGAGCAGTGGAATGCAATGGGTGGAAACCAGAGATGCAGATGAACATCCTACATGGCACATGGCAGTTCCATATAACAAAGTAAGATCCCCAAAATGTCAGTAGTGTTGAAACTGAGATTTCCTGTTCTGGAATATTCTCTTTGATTTTTCTTTCTGCCTGGTAAACCCTAACTCACCTACCAACATTTCGTTTTAATGTCCCCTCTGATAGGAAGCCTTCTATCAACCAGCTCTGCCTCTTTACAAAAGAACTTTTGACTCTTTCTCAAATATCTCTACTTCAGTACATCACACATTTAATTGAATTTTGTTGTTGTGATCAGAGTATCTGTCATGTTTGAACAAGAATTCCCCCAAACAAAGACTATATTTGATTTTCTTTCGCTACTAGTATTTGGGTGAATGAGTTAGCAAACAGTATAGCAGGAGCCTGCATGCTAACTGAATGTGAAACAAGAAACATCTAGAGAAATACAAAGTGTTTATGAAGCAATCAATTCAATGCCACAACTGTTGTTTTTAATATTGTAACTGGAGTTCTTAGAAATAAACACATACAAGAGTTAACTTCTCTCAGAAATTCTAAAAATTATCATTAAACTTGTAGCATCACAGTTTTAGAGTGAATATGTACAAATTATATTTATATGATATATAATCATGGGGAAATTTTTTTATAGAAAAATGAAGGATGTGGTCAAAATGCCTCTTAATATTTGGTTAATGAATTGTTAAGAAGGAGTGGGAAAATAATGGAACACTAAAAAATGTCTATATTTAAAATATGTATTGGAGTGGTCAAGAGAAGAGAGGGAAAGGTTCATGAAGCAAACTCAAAATATTCCACAGAATCACACATTATGCTCTGAACCCTTCCAGGATTGATCCCTAACATAGACAGGCATAAATCCTGAGCACGGTTGAGAGTGTGACACAAAAAACAAACCACACCACCACAAAACAAACAACATGTATTTTAGGATGAGCAAGTAAATAATAAAATCATTAAAATATATAAATTTTAGAATAGTTTAGGTTTTTGAAGATGATGATTTAAAAAGTTTTACTACTTTAGGTTTAAGCCATTTACCTACCTATGTTATTAAGTAACATACAACGAGGAGGAATTTTATAACTAAAAAGAAAAAGGAAATAGAAAACTGCATTTTCTAATAAAAATATACCTATACACAGAGAATGAGAGGTGTGTGCAAATATGCAAGCATTTTAAATAATGGGTCAATAAAACAAGCCTTTAATCATGAGAAACTTAGTTTTTGAACATGAAAAGTTTAGAACACAACAGATGTGCTAGAAGGAGAAAATAAAGGAAGTAGAAATAACTTGAGAGATCCTTAACACTTTGAGGAGTGGGAAGGTGAGAGGTAGATAGTAACTCTATACAAATACTACTATCAAATAAAATCTGCAATTATATTTAGCATTTATATTTTGTAGCTCCATAAAAAATTACTACCAAACAAAATTTACATTTATAACAAAAGTAAAAATGCAGATACCTCAACTACAATTTTTTTTGAAAAGAAAATGGGAAAGTAAAATAACAATAAATATTTACAATAATAATATTTTTAGAGTTAAAAATACTAGTTGGTGAAAAAAAATACTGGTTGGTACTACTCTTTTTTAATCCATTTTTGGGAATTGGGGGTACACTGGGTGATATTTAAGGGTCTTGACTCTGCACTCAGAAATTATTCCTGGCATTGTATGGGGGCCAAATGGGGTACCAGAAATCAAACCTGGGTTAGATGCATTCAAGCATCCTACCCACTGTTATCTCTCTAGCCCTGGCACTACTTCTTGACCAAGCTAATGAAGCATTAAATACCAACTTTCTTATCAAAAGTCATTATACGGTCTTTATAAAGATAATGTTGTATTTCAAAAGAAACATATAAAAAACAT
>PVKC010015136.1:0-21689 GCA_004027635.1 Crocidura indochinensis | reverse complement strand
CATCCCGTCATCCCATATGGTCCCTGGAGCCTGCCCAGAGCGATTTCTGAGTGTAGAGCCAGGAGTAACCCCTCAGCACGTCCCGGTGTGACCCAAAAACAAAAACAAACAAATCAAAAATACGCTCCTGGTTTGGGGAACCGTAAGAGACATTGGGGATAGAACCTAGGTCTCTCCTGGGTCAGGCACGTGCTAGGCAAACGCCCTAAGGCTGTGCCATTACTCCGGCCCTGAACTCTCTTTATTTTAAATTGCAAGGCTCATGAATCTTATGAAGGTAAACTAAAACTAAAACCATTTTTAGTAAGAAAGAACATTGCTCTGTAACTGATAGAGTCTAAGATCTAGATGATAAAGGAAATGAAAAATTTTTTCTTTTTATGGCATATTATCGAAAAAAATTAACCTGATAAACTGTGGCAGGAATCTACAAAATTAGCATTATGTAAAATCTTTGATTCCACTTCAGACCTGTTTTAGACATATCCTGGATTACTTTTACTACATGTATGCACACCATGCATAGCATGTTTGAAGCCCTGAGTTTCTTCATGCAGAAAAGTTGGACTTGTAGGGGCCCGGGAGATAGCATGGAGGTAAGGCGTTTGCCTTTCATGCAAAAGGTCATCGGTTCGAATCCTGGTGCCCCATATGGTCCCCCGTGCCTGCCAGGAGCAATTTCTGAGCATGGAGCCAGGAGTAACCCCTGAGCACTGCCGGGTGTGACCCAAAAACAACACACACAAAAAAAAGTTGGACTTGTAGAGTGAACTCCTTTCCTATAATTAATTCGCATAAACTAATAAAATCTCATTAAAATCAATAAAGCCTCAGATTGTTCTGAGCATATCCAATATACAATTTAAAGTATGATTAAAAAAAAACCAAAAAGTGAATACTTGTTTAATGGAATACCCATCTCTGTAGAATATATTCCCTGAGATTAATTACATTTTTGAGATTTTTTTTTCTCTGCATTCAATTTAAAATTTAAAATAACAAAAATGTAACAAAATAGAAAATTTTGTTATAAGTCTCACACCTTTATAACCATAAAACTCCAAGCCCTCACTAATTTCTTAATTGAACTAAAGTTGTATTGAAAATTATGAAAGAATATGGCATTTGTAATAGATTCTTAGAATAAAAATTTTATCCAGAGTTGGGCAAAATCTATTTAAAGACTGTTTCCCTTCAAATCCAGTTCCTCCTTTGGTGTCAGTACACTGTTTAAATAAACTGTTATTATGTGACAAATATTCAATTACTCCAGACTTCATTTTGTTACTCACTAATTGGTATTTTCTTTTCTTCTATCAGTGAAAGTTTATGCTTTGCTATAATCTTCTGCATGTGAATTTTTTTACTATTGATGAAAAATGATATATTAAGTAAAATATCAATGTAAGTGGTTATTTTATATTTCAAGTGTTTTTCTATTAAACTTTAATTAAACACCTTGATTTATAAAGTTGTTCATAATACGGTTGTTTTAGGAATTCAACATTCATCACCAGTCTCACCCCTGTGTCCCCTTCTCCTTACTGAGCCCCAAAACCTTTCCCCATAGCAGGCATTATACGTTTTTACAATATACAGAAAATAAAAATTACTCTTAGACTAATGATTTCCTTTGTAGTAGATTATTGCAGGATGGCAAACACACACTGGCTCTGTAAATTTACACACATTGGCTGTGGTGTGAAGTATGCTTTATTAGTGCACTGCTTAAATATTCGTTGCACAGACAGACATTTGCCACCTATCCCTCCAAACTTGCCTACTCAGCAAGTAAAAAGAATTCTTTTATTTTATATTACTTATTACAACAAGGAATTTTCAGAATATATATCTTTAAAAAGCAGTGTTACATAATAGAATAATTGGTATTACTCACTATGCTGTTACTAAAGTCATATAGAATTTTCTGAACTGATTGTATTCACCCATTGAGGTTGGTGGTATAAATGACTTTCTCTGCTTTAGCCTCCAGCCTACAGGCATGATGACTAAATACCAGCAGGACTGCTGGGTAAGGGCCAATCCTCTATCCTGAAAAAGGGGGTGCAGTCCTGGCAGATACTGCTGAGAAAAGGCCAGTTGTGACCTAGGATAGCTCTTGGCTGAATAGAAACAATAAATTTACTAAACATTAATGTTTGATAAGCATTAACAATGCCTATTACATAAAAAAATAACCAACAACTGTGTGCATTTACCCTTGCATTAAAACAAGAGTTGCTAGAACACACCTTACTTTATGCTGATGGAATCATCTACAATAATATTTTTCTCAAGCTGGTAGAATCTATAATAATATTTTTTATGCTGGTAGAATAAAAATAATGTTTTAGTCAGTTATTTATTGTACTGTGTAGGCTACAGGTGTGTTTGGTCTTTTAATTGCAACTTTTTATATCTGCCCTCTTCAGTATATTATTAGATAATGGTATTGTACTTTGCCAATCAATAGTTGACTAGCAAGAACCATATCCAAGAAGAAAGAATAAGTATTTTTCTGATTTTTATTGACTAACAAGAATCACATCCAAGAGGAAATATTAAGTATTTTTCTGATATCTGTTGATTGTAAATGAATGATAAAGAATTTACAATATACATTTAATGTAGATGATTGTCTAATGATTGTGCTGACAGTAATATTCATTTTATAGCAAAAAAGAACATGTCACACTTGATTGACTCAACTTCCTAGAATTGATAATAATTCTGCTTAAATATGAAGCAGAACTTCCAATAAATCGAACTCAGTTCCAACTATTCTTTTGTGTGTCTGGTCTGAGTACCATCCCTTAGCCGACTCTTCACTTCCATCCTATCGAATGACCCTAAAATCCCCTCTCAGTGCTGCCAGACTAAGCTGGCCCCTGACATTTTCCATTAAAGTTGCTGTGTTCTTTTGTATTTTTTCTTGTACTTTAGTCTATGAAATTTGAAGGTGTTGCATGGTTCCATATGTGGAGCTTGAATGGCTTGCCTGCTTGGCAGCTTCATGAGATTTAGTTGTGGAACTGAGTGATTTCTATATTGAAAATGAAGGTTGCAGGCAGAAGTTTCTGGTTCTTTAGACAGGAGGGTGGGAAGTGGGAAATCTGCCCAATCTCAGTATGAGAAGGCCACAGATTTATCAGCTCAATCCCTGGCTGCTTGGCATTCTTTTCTAATAATATTTTTCTTTTTTTTTAATTATTTCTAAAGAGTCTGGTTTTTATTCTTTTTTTCCCTCCTTTTGTTTAAACACAGTGACTACAAAGCTGTTCATATTTGAATTTAAGTATTACAATGTACATCACCCTTCACCAAAGTATATTTCATGCCACAAATGGGCCCAGTTTCACTCACTCCTTTCCTGCTGCCTGCCTCTGAAGCAGGCATTTTACTTCTCTCTGTCTCTGTCTCTGTTTCTCTTTAGCACTCTCCCCAAACCTTTTCTCTTTTTAAACACTATAGTGTGCACTATTGCTAGTAAAGTGCTACTATGCCTACCACTTTATCTCTGTGCATTACCCAGTTCTTATCCAGCATGATCAGTTGCAATTATCATTGTCTTAGAGGTCCTTTCTCTACCATGAGTGTGTGTAATAAACAGAAATAGAGCATAAACTGTCCAAGAGATAGAGGAGAAGAAATAATGTTGCCTTTCAATGTTGATTGCCTTTCAACATTCAGGAGAAGCAAGAGGTATATAAAGATGCATACTCAAGAGCCAATCCAGATTTCTCCAGTATAGATGACCCTTTTACACACCCCAAAAACGTTAAAAATGCACTAAAGTAAGAAAGTCCACATCTCAATTAGATGCAAACCAAAGAGGCACAATTTTTCTTTGCCAATTTATTTCATATGCTTTCCCCAAACTGCCCCATTTCCATATCAAATTTATTGTAAGGGTGATTGTCAAGGAGAAGAACATGGCATTATTTTTGGTCCCTTAATAATTTTTGCACGGCCTTCATATCAGAGGTAGTTTTCCTACCATGAGTTTGCTACTTTCAAGAAACCATCAGTGCTCCTGACTTGGAATTATATAGGTCAGTGGTTCTATGGGTTCCTGAAACTGTGTGTTTTTTTTTATGCCAAAAGGTTTTATGCCTTTAAAATGGTTCAGGTTCTAAAAAATGCTTTTTCCAGATCCACTGGGTAAAATTCATATTGACAGGTCCATCATATCTTCCTTCATGCAATATATAATTAATTTCTGCTCTTGATTTTATTTCCTTCTTCTTACTGTCTTATCTGTTTTCTTATTCTATTTTAGATCTACTTTTAAAAATTTATAATAAATTTATAATAAATGAATAAATGAGTACTCAGAGAATGTTCCCCAGACATACAATCACCTAATTTTTGATAAAGAGCAAGAAATCCTAAATGGAGTATGAAAACCTCTTCAGCAAGTGGTGATGGTTAGTCACTTGCAAAAAAAACAAACTTAGACCCCAAGTTAACATCATGTACGAAGATAAAATCCAAATGGATTAAAGGCCTTGATATCAGAACTGAAATCATAAGATATATAGAACAACACGTAGGTAAAACACTCCATGACACTGAGACTAAAGGCATCTTCAAGGAGCAAACCGCACTTTCCAAAAAAGTGGAAGCAGAGATCAAAAGATAGGAATACATTAAGCTGAGAAACTTCTGCACCTCAAAAGAAATAGTACCCAGGATATAAGAGCCACTCACCGTGTGGAAAAAGCTATTCACCCAATACCCATCAGATTAGGGGCTAATATCCAAAATAGACAAGGCACTGACAGAACTTTACAAGACAAAAACATTTAATCCCATCAGAAAATGGGGAGAAGAAATGGACAGAAACTTTGATAAAAAAAAAAAAGAAATGCAAATGGCCAAAGGGCACATGAAAAAACTCATCATTAATAATCAGGGAGATACAAATCAAAACAACTATGAGATACCATCTCACACCACAGAGAATGGCATACATCACAAAGGATGAGAACAATCAGTGTTGGTGGGGATGTGGAGGGAAAGGAACTCTTATCCACTGCTGGTGGGAATGCCGTCTAGTGCAACCTTTATGAAAAACAATATGGAGATTTCTTCAAAAACTGGAAATTGAATTCTCATTCGATCCAGCTATACCACTCCTAGGGATATACCCTAGGAACACAAGAATACAATACAAAAATCCTTCCTCACACCTACATTCATTGCAGCACTATTCACAATAGCCAGACTCTGGAAACAACCAAGATGCCCTTCAACGGATGAATGGCTAAAGAAACTGTGGTACATATACACAATGAAATATTATGCAGCCATCAGGAGAGATGAAATCATGAAATTTTCCTATACATGCATGGATATGGAATCTATCATGCTGAGTGAAATAAGTCAGAGGGTAAGAGATAGACGCAGAATAGTCTCACTCATCTATGGGTTTTAAGAAAAATAAAAGACATATTTGCAATAATCCTCAGAGAAAAAAAGAGAGGAGGCTGTTAGTTCCAGCTCACTTCATGAAGCTCATCAAAAAGAATGGTGAGTGCAGTTAGATAAATAACTACACTGAGAACTAACATAACCATGTGAATGAATGGGGAAACTGGAAAGCCTGTCAAGATTATAGGTAGGAGTGGGGTGAGGTGGAGGGAGATTTGAAACATTGGTGGTGGGAATGTTGCACTGGTGAAGGGGGGTGTTCGTTACATGACTGAAACCTAATCATGTTTGTAGTCAAGGTATTATTATTTTAATTATTATTAGATATTATTTTAAAAAGAAAGAAAATATTACCTCATTTAATTGATATAGAAATTATTTTATGGAGTAATTGTTATTTATTAAAATAAAGGTATTGAGAGGGTTAATGATTTGCTGAAGTCAACTGTTGTAACTGATGCAGAAAAAATTCCAATTCTATCATAGCTTGAGTTTTTTTTAAACAATGTTGAATTCCTTGTATGGTCACAGTCTTGTACTAAAAGATTTTAATACCAATTCAGTGATACCTTTCAGAAAATTGCGTGTTTAACTTTTGAGGTATTTTCTTCTTAGTTTCTGCAACGAAAGTAACAGTGACCTTGAGTACTAAGTTGGCATACAGGCTCAAAAAGTTCTATTGCTAATCCATTTTTAATTGTACAAAAATAAAGTTATTGGAATTTTATTGGGTTTTTAAGGTTTATATCTGCTATATTTCTCCTGTGATTATTGCCATATATCATGAATGATGGTAACTGACACAAAGTAAACAACTCCTTATATTTTTGTTACTCCAGTTCTTTCTGCATTCCCTTCTGTCAGCCACAGCAAAAATTAATATAATTTACTACATTTTAGTTATTTTCTGATTATATTAATTACAATAAGATATAATTAACTTGTGTTCAGGTTCTTAATAAATATTTTCTATATATCCTATCATCTTACAGATTAGAAAACTCATATTGCTTAACTTTAATTATGTGTCTGAGGGCTAACAAAATTTTAGTAATGTATTCCAGACTTTACTCTTTGTCTGCAATTTGCTTCTCCAATTAGTTATGTACCAAATCCCCATTTGTCTTTTTTTTTTGACAATTTCTTTTATTTTTCTATTTTTGTAGTCACTGGATGGATAACTCAATTATAATGTAATTAAGTACAGCTTGAAAGTTCCTTTTCAAGCAAAGTGCTTGTGAAGGACTTATGGTTAAGATATATGTCTTAGATGTCAACATTCTAATCTTTTCTATCATAAAGACATGAATTCTATGTTGTCACATACTGCAATGCAGGATTCAGAGCCTAAATAGTTTGTGAGTATATCTTCTAATTCCTTGTATTGGTCATATGTCATTTATGCTTTTTATAGGACTTACAAAACGATTTTTAAATATTTTGGTTGTCACTAAATTAATCAATGCACTCTATAAAATATGCTTTTAATTTTACATATAAAATGGTATGTAAAAACTGCATTTGGCTCACCCAGTATCCTTTTCAAGTGTCTTCTTTCTTGCTATCATTTACCCTAGAGCTCAGAAATTAAATGCTTATTTTTTCAGCTCCTCAGTTTTCATTATTCTTGTGAGATGAAAACAAGAAGTACCACAGAAAGCTTTTGGAAATTGGTTCTTCTAAGATGGAGTATAGAAATAAATTGTGCTTTCTTATGTTATTTACCTGGAGTGCTATGGGAGGAATTATTTAATATACAATTATGTTATAATGAGACATAAAATCTATAAAAAGAAGAGAAAAATACTTGAGTCTCAGATGACATCATCAAGCAGTAGAAAGTCACTTCTAAGACATTCAGATACCTGGGGCAGACTAGATATTACAGTGGGCAGAGTGTTCTCTAGCATGAAGCCCAGATTCTGGCTGTTGTAAATAGTGCTGTGATGAACATAAGAATGTAGAGATTGGGGGTGGGGGAAAAAAGAAAGAATGTAGAGATTTTCTATATTGTGTTTTTGGATTCCTAGGATATATTCTACATGGAGTACATCCTATAAAAGTGGTACTGCTGGAGAATATAGAAGCTCAATTTCTAAATTTTAGGAACATCCATATTTATTTTCATAATGCTGGACCAACAACAAAAATAGAAACATATACCCTGTTCATGGATTGGTAGGATTAACATAATTAAAATGGCAATACTAGGGACTGTTGTGGAGGAGCAAGCAGAGAGGCATCTGCTTAGGATGGACTGCAGTTAGATCCCCCAGTGTCCCATATGGTACCTCAAGCCAGGAGGGAGTCCTGAATGCATAGCTAGGAGTGACCCCTGAGCATCACTGGGTGTTGCCCAAAAATCAAAACAAAATGGCAATACTTTACAATGTACTGTACAGATTTAATGTAATCCTCATAAGAATACCCATGTCATTTTAAAAGAAATGGACCAAATATTCCTGAAATTCATGTGAAACATAAACATCCACAAATAGCTAAAGCAGTAGTTGGTGAATAAAATGATGGGAGGAGTCACTTCCAACAACATTAAATTGTATTTTAATGTTAGTCATTAAAACAGCATTGTACTGGAATAAAGATAGACCATCAAATCAATGTTATAGACTTGAATATTCTTTATTTTTATATATTTATTTTTATTTTGGAGTCACACCTGGCATGCTGAGTGGTTACTCCTGGCTCTGCACTCAGAATTTGCTCCTCGTAGGCTCGTGGGACTATATGGGATGTCAGAGATCAAACCTGTGTCCGTCCCAGGTCTGCAGCATGCAAGGCATATGCCCTACCACTGTGCTATCACTCCGGCCCAACTTGAATATTCTAAGATGAAACTTTAGGTATATGGTTAATTAATCTTTGACAAAGGGACAAGAAAGTAAATGAATAAGGGAATAAGGAAAGCCTTTTCAACATGTGATGTTGAGAAAAACTGGTCAACTACATGCAAAATAGTGAATTCAAACATCTAACTATGTACACAAAAGTCAAATGAAAATGGACTGAACCATTTTTAAGTTCTTATATTTTAGTATTTTAATGTGTATACCTAAATGGCATTTCTCTGAGCATTATGGTGACTTTTGGGTTTCCCACCTAGAAATTTTCAGAGGTTACTCTTGACTTTGGACTAAGAATTACTCCTGATGTGGCTTTGTGAACTAGATGGGTACAAGAGATTGACTAGGGTTGACAATCAAAGTGTAAGGAATGCATTCTAGCTCTTCTGAGCATTTTGATAAAAAAAAAAAAAAGCATTGGTACCTACCATTCTAATGTGCTTTTGTTATTTTCCTGTTGACTTTTATGACTATTTTTCCATGGCCTTAGATATTCTTACTCAACTTGATTTATTTTGTTCTATGAATAAGTTAATATTTATTTAACAAACTTTTATTAAGAAATGCACTCATTTTCTTCACCTTTAAGTTATTATAACATTTTACTTGTATTGTCTATGAGTTATATTGAACTTATTTTAACTATCATAATTTTCCTTGATCACAGAGACCTTTTGTTTGTTTTTTTTGTGGGCCACACAAGGTGGCACTCAGAGTTTACTCCTAGTTTGGCACTCATAAATCACTCCTCAGGGGACCACTGGGATGCTGGAGATGAAACCCAGTTTGGCAACATGCAAGGTAAATACCTTATCCCCTGTGCCATTGCTACTGCTCTGGCTTTAAGGGACATTTGGATACATATTGACAGCCTCTTCCTCTGTAAAAATTTTTTAATTGTCCACCACCCCAAACACTACTGAGTTTGTATTTTAGTATCTGATAACAGAACACTAACATAGAAGGTTTTTGTTTATATGTCTTTATTTTTTTAATGGTAGAGAAAGGACCACTATGACAATGATAGATAAAATCGATCACTCTGGACAAGAACTGGGTGCTGATTGGTCTGTTTATGCAATATAATTCCTCTAATTTAGTTTTGGGAAAGCATGTATTTCCACAAATCTGACCATTATTTTCTAGGTTATCTAGCTTAACGGAGTGCTTTTCTTCATAATATTTTGGATTTCTGGGAGTTCTATTGTAATTTTTCCATTTTCATTTCTGATCTGATAGTTGAGCACTTTGTCTTCTTTTTCTTGTGAATATTGCAAATGCTTTATATATCTTGTTTATCTTTTTCAAAGAACCAAGTACTGATTTTATTGATTTTTGTATTGTTTCATTTGTTCTATATCATTGATTTCTGCTCAAACTTTTATTATTTTGCTTCTTCTTGTGTTTAGATTCCTGTGTTTTATTGTGCTTTAAGGTGTGCTTGTAGGTTGTTTTGTTTTTTTCTTTTCCTTATGTAGGCATGTATTGATGCGAGTTTTCATCTAGTTACTGCTTTTGCTCTGTCTCATATAATTTGATACCTTTTTCTTCATTATAATTTTTTTTGTTTTTTTTTGGGGGGGGGACCACACCCGGTGATGCTCAGGTGTTACTCCTGGCTATTCACTCAGAAGTCGCTCCTGGCAGGCACGGGGGACCATATGGAGAACCGGGGGATCGAACCGTGGTCCATCCTAGATTAGCGCAGGCACCTTAACTCCAGTGCCACCGCCCGACCCCCATTATAATTTTTTGAGCCACACTCAGTGATGCTCAGGGGTTACTCCTGGCTATGTGCTTAGAAATTGCTCCTGGCTCGGGACCATATGGGACACTGAGGACCTAAGCTAGGTCCGTCCTGTGTCAGCCATATGCAAGGCATATGCCCTACCACTGTGCTATTGCTCCGGCCCTCTTCATTATCACTGTTATCAAGAAGTTTTTATTTCTTTTTTTTTTTAATCTTTTTTTTACCCTACCGCCTTCCTTTTTTTTTTTTGAAATTTTTATTTCTTATATAATATATTCTTTGTTTCAGGAACATTAAGCAGAATTTTGTTCAGTATCCAGGAGCTAGGGTTTCTCCACATCATCTTCTCTACTCAATCTATTTCTGTGGCCTTATAGATTGCTTGGTATAATTTACACGTTTATGAATATTTGTAAATAAGGTCCATCTAACTTAGATAGTTATCTATCCTAGAGAATGTTCCATGTGCACTAGAGAGTAATGTGTATTCATATTTTTGAGGTTTTAAAATAACCTCAAAATGGACTGTATAAGTCCATTAGTCTCCAATCTCCTATTTTCTCAATTATAGTTCTTATGTCCTTACTGATGTTTTGCCTAGTGGATCTATCCTTTGATGAGAGTTACTTTTGATATTTTCCACTACTATTATATATTCATTGATACTCTTTTATATGTCTATGAGAAAAAACCTTACATAATTTGCTGACCCAATATTTAGTGAGTATAATTTTTTATTAGAGTTAGTAATTCTTTTTATCATTTCTCTGATCAAATAGCGTCCATTTATATCTCAAATTACATTCTTATTTTATTTGTTTTGGTTTGAGGCCACATCCGGCTGCACTCAGTGGTTACTTCTGGTTCTGCACTCAGAAATCTCTCTTGGCAAGTTTGGGGAACCATATGGGATGCTGGAAATTGAACCTTGGTCCAGCTGGGGTCTGTTACATGCAAAGCAAATGCTCTACTGCTGTGCTGTCACTCCGGTCCTCAAATTACATTATTGAGGTTGAATGCAATTTGTTTTAAGTTTGGCAGGACAGCTTTTTTTTAGTGTCTTGTCTATTTGTTTTCCATTTATATATGCTGATCTTGTGATTATTTTAAAAATTTAGATGTGTTCCTGTAATCATAAAATGAATAGTTTTTGTTTCCTAATCCAACACTTTTATTATGTTCTGTTTTATGGGAGATTTTAGTCTATTGACATTCAAGAAAATTATTGATAGAAAGTGTTGTCATGTCATTATATATTCATGCTGACCAAATATTTAGTGAGTATAATTTTTTATTAGAGTTAGTAATTCTTTTTATTATTTCTCTGATCAAATAGTGTCCATTGATATCTCAAATCAGTGAAGCACTAGCTAGAAAATTAAGCAATTAATGGGTAAACAAGTAAACCAACTCAAGGATTCTTCTTTCACTCTCATTAGATAAAAGAATCCATACACATGGAATAGAAAGAACTAAAGAAGAAACTATACGAGCAGAATATCACAGAGGGTTATTGAGGCTACAATTGGTTATTTGGTTTCTATAATTAAATTTTCAGTAGTTCGTTCAGAGTCAGTTTGGTTATTACAAATGTTACCAATTCTTTTTTCTATTTTTTTGATCTGAGGATGTTTTAATCCCTCCTTCCCTTATAAAGGAGAAATTTTCTGGACAATGAACACTATACATTTCTTTATTAAGCAATTTGAATATGTCATTCCACACTTTTCTTGTCTGGACCATTTAATATAGGAAATCTATATTGATTCATATGTTATTTTATTTATATTTAAGATTTTTCTTCTACATTACTGCTTTAAGAAGTCTTTATTTCTAGGGACCAGAGCAGTGGCATAGGGCATAAGGCATGTGCCTTGCACACACTAGCCTAGGATGGACAATGGTTTGATACCCCTGTATACCATATGGTCCCCTAAGAGAGGAGCAATTTCTGAGCACATATACAGGAGTAAACCTGAGCATCACCAGGTGTGGCTCCAAAAACACAAACAAAGAAAGTATTTCTCTTTGGTTTTGGTCATTTTTTATTACTCTGTGTTTTGGTTTTGTTCTGTTTGAGTCTATTTTTTTTTTGATACTCCATTGGCATCTTGGATTTTGCCTCTTTCCAGAGAGTTCTGCCATTAAATCCCTTGCAACACTTTTATATTTTCTTTCTTTTATCTTCCCCTCTGGTATTACTATAATTCTAAGATTATTTTTCTTGTCTTTGTTCATTTTATATATATATATATTATATTCTCTTTCATACTTCGGTGCCACTTATCTGTTTTTATTGCTTTATTAATGCTGGCTTGTAATTTGTCTTCACATTCATCTATATGGTTCTGCCTCTGTGATATTCTGCTCGTATAATTTGTTCTTTACTTCTTTCTTTTCCATTTGTATGGATTCTTTTATCTAATGAGAGTGAAAGAAGAGTCCTTGAGTTGGTTTACTTGTTTACCCATTAATTGCTTAATTTTCTAGCTAGTTCTTCACTGATTTCCTTTGCATTTAGTATTGATTTCAGGTATGATAGCATTTGAACTGGCATCACCAGTTATTTTTGGAACAAGTACAGGCACTACCCCTGCATCTTCCAGAAGGACTGGCAGCTAAGAACACACTTATGAAAGCCACCATATCAGTAATAGTATTTTGAAATTTTTTGACTATTGCATCAGTTTAATGCTTTCATTTCAATAGAAAACACAAAATTAAGCAAATGGACAGTTAACTATGGCTATATCACCGTGAACATGCCCAATCTCATCTGATCTTGTTTACTCTTACTTTCATAAGTCTTTTAGATTGTTTGGGTGTCCAGTACATTAATTTTGGTTCCATTTTATCTGTATCTTTTGGGTTCATTTTGTTTTTCATTTTCCAAATGTTTAAACTGTGATATTAAATTATTTATATAAGCACTTATTTTCAAATACATGCTTGCAAAGCTATAAATTATTCTCTTAATATAGTTTTTTTTCTGTGTCCCACATTATGGTAATCCAAGTACTCATCCTCATTTGTTTTTAGGAATCTTTTGTCACACAACAAAAGAACAATAAAGAAATAAATACATTCTTGGTACTCATAATATTTCCGAAGTTTGAACCAAGATTGCCTGGAATGACTGAATAGACCTCACTATTGAGGAAATTGAAATGATAATCGAAAGCATATTAAAATCAAAAGCCCAGGCTCAGAAGTATTTAAGAGTCAATTTGTTTAAACTTTTAAAGAGATTCTACTGCCCATACTTTTTAGGCTTTTCAAAAAAAAATGGAGAAAAAGAATAATTCTAAAATAGGTTATATTTAAATAACATCACCCTGATTATAAAGCAAACAGAGGCACGACAAAAAAAGAGAACTACATGCTGATATTCCTAATGAACACAGATCCCAGAGATCCTCAACAAATTTATTATCAAGTATAATTCAACAGATATTTAAGAAGTTCTTCATCATGACCAATTAGTATTTATGCCATAGATGCAAGAATGGTATAACATGCAAATAAATCAATAGAGTACACTATAGAAATAAAATAAACAGTGAAAATAATATGACCATATCAATATATACAGATAAAGCATTTGAAAGGGTCTTTACATCCTTCCGTCATCGTCGGGGAAGAGGGTGGGCTCAGCTCAGCTCTGCTCTGCTCCACTCGATGTTTTCCTGAGGCAGAAGGACAGATTGTTGCCTACCAGAAGCCTGTGGGCATATATACCCTCTTGGGCTTTTAAGCCTCAAAAATCTGCACCCTTTTGTTTGACATCTGCCCTATAGAGTGTCCATGATGCTGGGCCCTAAGGGAGGTGAAGGCTTTGTGGTCAAGCTCCGTGGCCTGCCATGGTCCTGTTCTATTGAAGATGTGCAGAATTTCCTCTCCGACTACACGATTCATGAAGGGGCCACAGATGTTCATTTTATCTACTCTAGAGAAGGCAAGCAGAATGGTGAGACTTTTGTTGAACTTGAGTCAGAAGATGTCAAATTCGCCCTGAATAAAAAAGACAGGGAGAGCATGGGACACCTATACATTGAGGTGTTCAAGTCACACAGATCTGAGATGGATTGGGTGTTGAAGCACAGAGGTCCCAACAGCGCTGACACGGCTAATGATGGCTTCCTGAGACTTCAAGGACTACCGTTTGGATGCACCAAGGAAGAAATAGTTCAGTTCTTCTCAGGGTTGGAAATTGTGCCAAATGGGAGCACAAACCTTTACGCAGTTTGCCTCACAGGAGTTAGCTAAGAAGGCTCTAGGAAAACAAAGGAGAGAATAGGGCACATGTATAATGAAGTTTTTAAGAGCAGCAAGGAAGAAGTTAGATCATACTCAGATTCCCCTCTGAAGTTCATTTCTGTTCAGAAGCCTGGGCCCTATGATCGGCTGGGTACAGCCAAGAGATATATTGGCATTGTCAAGCAAGCAGGCCTGGATAGAATGAGATCTGGTGCCTACAATGCAGGCTATGGGGGCTATGAGGAGTACAGCGGCCTCAGTGATGGTTATGGCTTCACCACCAACCTGTTTGGGAGAGACCTCAGTTACTGTCTCTCAGGGATGTATGATCACAGATATGAAGATGGCGAGTTCACTGTCCAGTTCACCACTGGGCATAGTGTCCACATGAGGGGGGCTGCCATACAAAGTCACTGAGAACTACAACTTCTTCTCTCCACTCAACCCATGAGAGTCCATATTGAGATTGGCCCTGATGGAAGAGTAACTGGTGAAGCTGATATTGAGTTTGCCATTCACGAAGAAGCTGTAGCAGCTATGTTGGAAGACAGGGCCAACATGCAGCACACATACTTAAAACTCTTCTGAATTCCACAACAGGGGCCAGCAATGGGGCATATAGCAACAAGATGATGCAAGGCCTGGGGTTATCTGCCCAGCCCACATACAGTGGCTTTGATAGCCAGTCTGTGAGTGGCTATTATGGAACTGGCTACAGTGGCCAGAACAGCATAGGAGGATATGATTAGTTTTCAATAGGAGCATTTGAATTATTTTAATCAATTTTCACATGCAGCCAACAAGCATGTTATGTGAAAAGCAGTTATTTCTATAAAGGAAGCTGTGGGACACATTTTGCAGCATGAGTTTGTGAAATCTGGATAAAAAATTACTTCTTAGTGTTTTCTCATGCAAGCTTTCTTCTAACATGTGATATTGAGTGAACTAAAACTATTTTCAGCTATCCTCAATTAACGTTTTGGTAGTGAACTTCAAAGTGATGTTATCTGAGTTAAAGTAGTTTTGAGTACGTTTGTTCAGTGTGGGTATTTTACACCGCAAATCCAAGAAAACATCGGGGAGACATGCCTCTTTTCTTTATGGAAAACTTAAGGTGCTAGATCCCTAATTAAAAGAAGAACATTTCTCATGTTTGTTTTTTCAAGTTTTTTTCATTTCAAATCTTTTAGGCTAAGTTTAAGCTTTTTAAAAAGTTAGTTTTGAAATAGAGACACAAAACTAATACTGTAAGAATTGGTGAAACCTTGACTTAAACTTGGTACTTTGTACTGTGATTTCCTTTGGGTGTATTTTGCTAAGTGAAACTTGTTAACTAATTAACAATTAAAATTAATTGTTAGCTAGTTAACAATTAAAAATTGTTAACTATTTTTTTCTTAAAAGAAAAAAAGAAAAAAAAAAGCATTTGAAAGGTCCACCATACCTTCCTGATTAAATAAAATCTCAACCAGATGGAAATTGAAGGAATTTTCATCATTATAGTCAAAGTCATTTATCACAGGCCTATAGAAAGCATTACATTCAATGGAGGAAATCTAAAAGCTTTCCTCTTAGATCTGATACAAAACAAGTTTTCCCCTTTTTGTCACTTTACTTCAATATAGTACTGTAAGTACTTGCAATAGCAATCAGGTAACAAAAAGTTATCAAAAGTATCCGTATAAAAAAGGAAGAAATCATGCTCTCAATTTTTGCAGAGGACAAGATACTATATTTAGAAAATCCTAAGAATTTTATCAAAAATATTTTAGAAACAATGTGGTGTGCAATAATATTAATACACAAAATATGGCTTATAATAAAAATAAGTAATAGACATTAGATAAAAGAATCCTATTAACTTTTGTGTCTCAGGAAAACTTAGTACCTTCAAGTCAACTAAGTAAATATGTGAGATTCCTATACAAAGAAAACCAGAAAACACTGCTACAAGAAATAAAGCAGGATACAAAGACTTGAAAATACATGCCTTGTTCATGAATTGGGAGAATTAACATAATTAAAATGGAAATACGTTACAAAGATCATACAAATTTAATGGTTTTTTTCTTCAAAATGTCCATGACATTTCTCAAAGTAGTGGATCAAACAACCTTGAAATTCCTTTAGAAAAATATTTTATTGAATTATTTAATTGAATATTTTATTGTTATTTACAAAGCCCTTCAAAGTTGGGTTTCAGATATAAAATGAATCAGGACCAATCCTACCACACGTTGACCTCCCTTCACCATGTTCCCAGGGAGTATTCCAAACAACCACCCTTTGTCCCTCAATATTTGCCAATATAACAGGCCCATTTAAAGTTTAGATTGTTAGAGTTTGGGCCTATTGATTCCACCGTTGTTGACTTTTGCCTGGATATTTATTTTTGTCTTTTGTTGTTTTTGTTGTTGTTGTAATCTCCACCAATGTACCTGGGACCACTTGGCCCCTGGCCCCATTTATTCATATTTGTATTTCTCTTCCTCAACTCAGTTTCTTTCATTTTCTTTGCTATACTTGTCAAGGATGTTCAAGAAAACTCCGATTTAGATAATTACATATCTTTATAAATTTGCTCTAAATACCACATATGTGTTATTATTTATCATTTTTATGGATTTTTCATTTAACATAATATCTTTCAGTTATATTTATATTGTGACAAATTGTGTGATTTCATCATTTTTATACCTATGTAGTATTCAATTGTATATATGTACCACATTTTCATGATTCACTCAGCTGTTTTGGACATCTTGGTTGATTCAGGTTCTTAGCTATTGTACTGAGTGCTGCAATGTATATCAATGTGCATACATTATTGGATAAATGTTTTCTGTACTGGGGCTAAATCTATAAAATAGGGATTTCTGGGTCATAATAGGCAGCTCAATTTTAGACTTATTGAGAACCTTCTATACTGTTTTCCAAAGGATTTGGACTAGACAATATTTCCACAAGCAAAGAATTAAAGTTTTATACTCACTGCATTCCCACACAGATTGTGAGCATTATTTTTGATAATACCTTATTGTCTTTATTTAGATTTCCCTAATAAGAGATAATGATGAGCATTTTTTCTTGTGTCTGTTGGCCATCTGTTCGTCTTTCTCAGAGAAGTGTCTTATTTCCTCTCTCCATGAATAGCTAAAATAATCCTTGGGAAAAAGAAGTTAAAGGCATCAATTTCCCCAACTTCATTTCATGAGTATTTAGTAGTCATTAAAACAGCATGGAATTGGAATAAAGATAAATTCTAAGACTAGTAGAATAGACTTCAATTTTCTGAAACTGTCTCCCAAGTTTATGACCAATTAATCTTTGATATATTGGTAAGAAATATTTAGTGGAGCAAGCAAATACATTTTACTTAGTGGTATTGGGAAAACTGGTTAACTCGATGCAATAAAGTAAACTCACACCTCTCTTTAATAATGCAATTCATGAAGGTCAAATCAAAATTGTTTAAAAACTTTGATATCATCCCTGAAACCACAAGATTCATAGAGGAAACTATAAGAACAAACCATGAAATTGAAGCTAAGGCATCATCAAGGATAAAATATCACTGTCCACATAAGTAGAAGCAAAGATAAACAACTGGGACTAATTTAAACTAAAAACTTTCTGCACTTCAAAGGAAACATTGAGTAGGATACAAAGAATATCCACAGAAAGGGAGAAACTATTTATCCAGTACCCATCAGATAAGCAGTTAATATCTAAGATATACAAAATACTATAGAAATTAGGAATAAAAAATCAATGATTTTCAAAAATATACTTGCTACTGAATCTTTTGTTTCTCTTCCACCTTTCCACCTCGTTAGCCTTTCTATTTTTAAGAAACTTTGCTTTGTTCTTCCTGAAACAAATGTACTATGATCAATTGTCTTAACTGTGTATATATTTTTTAAATAAAAAAGATTTTTAAATAAAAAAGATGATCAATTGTGTCAACTATGCAATGTATTCTTTTGATAAATTAAAAAATGGAAAAAAACCCAAAAACCATATAAAAATGGGGACAAGAAATGAGCAGACATTTCTTGAAATAAGAAATACAGATGGCCAAAAGGAACATGATAAAATGTTTCACATCACTAATCAAGATGAACTGCATAACACTTCCGTAAAACAGACTTTGGAAAACAGTTTCAAAATAAATGATCTGAAGATTGAAAATATCCTCAAAATAAGGAAATAGATGACCAGTGGACTTTGGAATAAATGCAACTGAAATAACGTAAGAATCATTGGTGCTCCAGACAGCCACGGATAAAACCTTATGAAAAAAAACAAAAGGCAAAATTATTATTGCTGAGAAGTTCCCAGAGCTAAAAAAGTGCATGAACCCAGATCCTGAAAAAAATATAGTGAAATACACACACACTGACACACATACACAGATAGACACCTCAAAGCACAACCTAGTCACAATAATGAATATCAAAGACAGAATACTGAAGGGTAAAAAATGAAAAAAGGA
Source organism: Crocidura indochinensis (assembly GCA_004027635.1). Classification (NCBI taxonomy): domain Eukaryota; kingdom Metazoa; phylum Chordata; class Mammalia; order Eulipotyphla; family Soricidae; genus Crocidura; species Crocidura indochinensis. The sequence continues at coordinate 2,893 of PVKC010015136.1, read as the reverse complement.
TATTACATTTAAATAAGAATTTATCACATTTACGTAAAATTCATCACAACTAACCTCCAGACCCAAAGCAGCTCTGAATGATACTGAAAAAAATAAAATAAATTAATGAATTTGAGAATATTTTACCTGGCAGAGGTTTGAAGAAAGGATACATAGATTTGTGATTAAACATCATCACAGGAATGTCACAGATGCAAAACCAACACAGAATCCACCATTTATTTTGCCTGCATAAAACATATTTGAATAGCCAGAGCAAACACAGACTCAAAAGTTGGAAGACGATCTTTGAAGCAAATAATGCTGTTAAAAAGTTTGGGGTTACAAAATCCATGCTTATACAGGCTGCTTCGAATTCAGGTTACCTTAAATTCAGGCTTACAAAAGTTATGACACAGAAATTGTTATTTTCTAATAATAAAGGAATATTATGTAGATCAGGAAGGAAAATATATGCACCAAATAAGGGGCCAGAGAAATCCATTGAACAACTGCCAATAGAACTGATAATTGGCATCAATAGAAACACAATAGAAATGGAATAATTCAATACTACTCTGTCACTTCTGATAATTTGAGCTAAAACTCAATAAGAATATAAAAAAACAAAGATGTGCTGAATAGACACTTCTTCAATGAAGACACCAAATGCTTAGTAACAATAATAAAAATTGCTCATTATTTTATGGGAACATAAAAGAAACAAAAATGTCATTTTATATTCAATGAGGATTGTTATATACCAAAAATAAGCAATAAATGTTGGCAGTTTTTTAGAGAGAATGGAATCATCATTTGCTACTCATCAGATTTTTACACAAAAGCTCTAATTCAAAAAAATTGGGAGTTAGTGACAGTTTTATTGTTACAACTCTTGCTTTTCATATGTAAAGTTCTGGATTTGAATAGAAAGGAATACCATGATCAAAACCATTGTCTCACGATTGCATAGTAAGAACTTTACCACTGAACTATATCCCCAAATCTTACATATTTTTGAATAATTAGACTATAATGACAAAGATATTAAAACAACCCTATGACTATTATATTTACAAAAGGTGGTATGGACAATCTGTATGCAATTGGGCAGAACTATTAAACATGAAATAAATAAAAAGAAAAATTACTGATCATCTCACTAACATATGGCAGATAAATGAACAAAGAGAGAAAATGTAGAATAATATCAAAATAAATACCAGGGACCTAAGTTTTAGTACATCAAATAGACTATAGGACTTGCATTTGACCATTGGCATCTGCTATGGTCCTATAAGAGTGACTATTGACTGCACTCTCCCAAGGAAAATAAAACCATATAAATAAGTATTTAGACTTTATCATGGGACTCATTTAGAAGAGAAAAATATCATGGTCTGTCAGTGCCAATTTGCTCTAGATGTGCTCACACTGTTGGAGTCCAAAGGGCATTAAGGTAATATTCTGACAAATGTTACAGTTTTATTAGAGAAGCCTGGCGACCTATGACAAACCACATAGCCAGGAAAGAGATAAAGAGGTAGATGTATTGGGAATAGGGCAAGGTCAGATTGAGGGGATGCAGGCAAAGTTTGCTAAAGGTCTGTCCAAAATAAGGGAGAAAGCACTAGTCAATGGTAGAAACATTTCAATTAACTTACTCCTTTGTAGAGTGTTTTGTATTTATTTTATGTATTGTATTTATTTTGTATTTAGAAATAAATGATCTTGAAGGGGAGGCCAAAGGAAGCCATTGGAGAGAGGCAGTTGGAAAGTGACAGTTAGAAAGAGAGGATAAAAGGGGGGAAGGGACACAAGGAGAGAGGGAAGAGAGATGGGGAGATTCAGGGAGAGACTAAGAGAATAAACAAGGGCCCACAGAAAGAAGATGTATAGAGAATAAGAATAGCTGAATAAGAAAGACTAATAGAGAATAAGAATAAGAAATTTGGTTACACAGAGAAGAAAAAGATACAGTAGATTAGACAGAGAAGAATAAAATACACAGAGAAGAAGATAAAGTAGATTAGACAGAGAAGAATAAGATACAAAGAGAAGAAGAAATATATAAGCAGAAAAGAAGATATAAGTTTATTCAGAGAAGAAGAGAAAAAGAAGATACATAGAGAATAAGAAGGGGCCCAGAGAGGGAAAAGTAATTAAGAGAGAAGAAGAGACAGACAGAGAAGAAGGATGAATTAACTCAAAAACATTTTCGTGCAACATTTTGGCGCCCAAACTCTGACTTGAATCCTGGACCCAAGAGAACAGCAATAATGGTGAGATTTCTGCTTTTCAGATTCATTTTGGCTTTTTTCACATGGACTGAGCCCAAAACCTTGGGCCACGTGCAGCCATGTTTAAAGATGGCCACGACCCCTTCCAGGGGCACAGGGGCCATTAAAACAGAAGAGGGGAAAACTTGGATCATCCCCATCCATGGCTCAGAACTGAAACTTTGTAGCCTAAATCCTTTGTTCAAAAGCCCCAGCCTCATCAGAAACTGATGGAGGGCCTTAATTGGAAAAGTTTCAGAAAGAAAAACCTTATATAAGAGGACTGATTTTCTGAAAATGACTTTCAGCTTGAATTTGGATTTCGACTTTGGAAATTTCAGATTGGACTTTTAGTTTGAACCACTTTGAATTCTGGACATCCAGAAGCGCCCTGTTTCATCATTGCAAAATAGCATTGGACTTCGAAGGACTGTCACCTTTTGCACTTTTATTCTAAGTGTAATCTTTGGATATTTATTTAATACTAGTCTTCTTTTGCCTATTGTAAGTATTGTTCTCCCCCATCTTAATTGTTAGTTATTTTTAGGATTTTTTTGTGATATAACAACTTGAGGTTAGAAACTTTGTTGTACTGTTGATAATTTCCCAAATGATGCTTTTTACTCGACTCTGCT
>PVKC010015135.1:0-21672 GCA_004027635.1 Crocidura indochinensis | reverse complement strand
ATTCTGAGATTGTTCCTCCCAAATGCTACGGGAGTAATTTATATTCTCTCCAGACAACTAGATATAAGTACTAAAGAGCTCAAAGCTTTCATCCGAAAGAGTTATAAATACATTTAAGGGATAAAGTCTATGCTACTTTGCATATGCCAGATATTACTTAAATAAATGGACCTATAAAATTATATAATCTATCTACATTAAACTCTGGGTTATATTTATTGAAGGGCCAAAAACTTCCTACTTTTTATCATATCCTTTCAACATCTGCTTTTAATTTTATTACAACCCATCAAATGCTAAGGTTTGGCACAAGGCCAGAAATAACAACTAATATGACCTCCCGAGCAAACAAAAATAGTAGTGGGATGTTGAAAAAGTTTTCATAGACTCTTTCCATTATTTTAAGTAATATGAGTATTAAAACAAAAATTAACTCATCTAAACTATGACCATGGAACCTTTCCATTTAATTTTCAGTGTCTAGAAATTTCACCTCTTCTGTTAAGTTTACCTGAAGAATTCTACCCATTTGATGCAATTTTAAGTAAAACTGTTTTCTTTTTCTTTTTATGAATTACTTTATTTAAAATTGATATATATCTGCTCATAATACATTTGTATTAAGACTGAACCATCACCAATATAAAATTCCCTTCACCATTGTCCCCAATTCCCACCCATTTGCAATCCTACCTTCTTGGTGGACATGAAATAATATATTCCATATATTTCGTATTGCTTGTTTAAAGGTAAGAGGTAATGATATTTTTAAGTCCAGCAATAAGAAAATTTGTGAAAATTAATGTACTTTGCAATAAGGTAATTGAGTCATTGACAAAAGGTTTGCTAAGTGATTTGTTGCTTGTTGATTTTCTGTTTCTTTTCTGAACATTACGTGTCTAAATTGATGTGTTCCTACTGTAATGACAGTAATGAAAATTTGGAGTTGCAGCATAGTTACCTATGTGGGCATGCAGACTGAGGAATGCAAGTGATATTACTGGATCATATCGACATAGAATTTCTAGTTTTCTGAGGAATATCCATATTGTTTTCCAAAATGGCTTGTCCAGTTGATATTTCCAGCAGCAGTGAACTAGAATGCCTTTTTTCCTGCATCCACACCAGCTCTGATTGTTCTTGTTATTTGTGATGTGTATGTGTGGTGTGAGATGTGTCTGTGGTGTAAAGAGATATCTCATTGTGGTTTTGATTCACATTCCATTGATTACTAATGATGTGGAGTGTCTTTCCACGAGCCTTTTGATGATCTGTATTTCTTCTTTGAGGAAATACCTGCTCATTTCTTCTCATTTAGATAGGGTTAGAGGTTTTTTTTTTGTGGGGGGGCTCAGCTTTACCAGTGCATTGTATACCTTAAATATTATCTCTATTCAGATGGGTATTGAGTGATTAGTTTCTCCCTATCTGTACATAGTCTTTGTATCCTAGTGACTATTTCCTTTGAGGTGCAGAAGCTTCTCAGTTTAACATAGTAACATTTGTTTTCCTTTGCTTCCACTTGTTTGGGCTGTGGTGTTTCATCTTTGAAGATGGATAGGCAAAGTTTTAAGTTTTCCTGTTATTGTTTGAATCTCCTGTTTTCAGTGTTTTGGATGAAGCACAGCTAGTATTTGAACTGAAACATTATAAGTGATTAAGTCTGTGGTTAGGATATAGCTATATAAATCTCTACCACCAATGTTCCTAAGGCCTTTAACATTAGCCCACTGTAATTTCCTGTCCACTTCTTGCTATCTATCTCAGGTTCTTTACCTCTATGACATCATTCATATATTCTGTGGTTAAAATTGCTATATTATTCCCCCTTTATTACCTTTCATTTCCTGTCATATAAGTGACATATTCCTTGACATATAAGTGAAATTCTCCTGTATTGGTTCTTTTTCTTCAATTTTACTTCACTTAACATAATGCCCTTCAGTTCCATTAAAGTTGCAGTAAATGGCATGATTTTGTTGCTACTTGAAGCTCGATAGTTAGTCCATTTTGTATATATGCCACATCTTCATAATCTACTCACTTACTGTACTAAGTGCTGCAGATTATGGTATACATATGTGTTTTTGAGAGTGCCTTTGTGTCCTGGTGGTGGATATCCCAAAGTAGGATTGCTGTGTCATATGGTAGTTCAGTTGTTACTTCACTAAGAAATCTTCATACTGTTTTCTATAGGAATTGAAAAAACCAACAATCCCACCACTTCCATTTTCACCATTTACTTGCCAACACAGATTTATTCCCACTCTTTGATAAGTGCCATTCTGACTGGTATGAGATAATATCTCATTGTTACCTTGATTTGGATTTCTGTAATAAGTGATTTGGGGCACTTTTTTCATATTCCTATTGGCCCTCCATGGTTTTCTGCAGTGACAGACTTGAACACCATTGGGATTGCCACTCTAGCAATATCTCATGCTTGCCAAATGGAGCCCTCTGAAAGTAGGCACCCTGTAAACTGAGGCAGCCCCAATCCATATGGGGTAGAGGCAAATGAGTGCCTATTAAAGCATACATCTGGCATGTCACAGTGGAGCCCACCTCCTGTGTTTTTACCCAGTACATTACATTTTTACCCAGTTACATTAGTCACACCAGCAGACATGAAGTGCTGCACGTACATCTAATCAGTAGGTACCTTCCCTTCCCTTTAATCTTAATTTCCCCTTAATCTTCCTGTGCAAAGGTAAATCCTGCTGTCCCTATAGCTGTATCTTTTTAAATCTCCTCTCTTTGTGCTGCAATGGGAGGTCTTATTCTGTACACTTCCTGTTATCTGCTTTCCTAAACTGATCTGGGTGAGGCCATGAACTTACCTGGATCAGACATCATTGGCGTCATCAACATTTTCCTATTCTATTTTTGATAGTGCTTTTATATTTTTGTTTGATCTTTGTGTTACTTTATAGCTCCCTGATACCAACCATTTATCTGTTGTGTTGAGTGCAAATATACTTGTCCATTCAGTTAGATGATTTTTTTACTTTTAGCCTTTGTTTCTTTTGCCATACAGAAGCTTTTTGATGTTGTCTCATTTGTTTAATTTTGATCATGTTACCTTTGCTAATAGCATCATATCATTGAAGACCCCTTTGAATCCCAAATCTATATTTTTCTCAATATATAGATTCTGGTCTGATCTCAAAGTCTTTAATACACTAATACACTTTGAATTGATTTTGTGTAAGTTATGAGATATAGATCAGATTTAATTTATTCACATGGTCACCTAACTTTCACAGATTCTATTGTTGAAGAGATTTTTATGCTATTTCATATGCCTAGTTCATTTGTAGGAAATTATCTGGTCACAGATATGGGATTTGTCCTTAGAATTTAATATGATCCATTGTTCATAAAGCCCAGCATTTTCACAGTTCTATGCCATTTTGAAACATATATCTTTAGTCTTAAGGTAGACTATGATATATCTCCCAGATTTTCATATATTTTTCAGGATTGATTTTGCTATTTGGAGGTCCCTTTGATTCCATATAAACTTCCCAAATGTTCTAAGTTTTTGAAGAATATCATCTATGGGGATTGTGTTGAATCGAAATAATATTTAGCTAGGATTATCATGTTACAATATTGATTCTTCATGAGAATGGACTATTTTTGCACTTCAAAACTTCTTAAAGTGATTTAAAATTTTCATGGTATATAGCTCTCACCTCTTTTGTTAAGGTATTTGATAGTTTTTGAACATTTTTGGTTAATTTATTTCATTTAATTTATTTACTTTTCCTCTTACCCAGTATTTTCCTATAGGAATGTGACCTATTTTTGTGTGTTGACTTTGTAGCCAGTATGTTTACTGTATTAGTTTATTGTTTCTAGGAGCTTTGCTGCTGACTCTTTGGTGTTTAGTTTGTATATTTTCACGTCATATGTGAATGATAATCATTTTACTTCTTTTATAATTCAGATGCATTAGTTTATTGCTTTGCTTGATTTCGGTTGCAAGGACATCTAATATCATAATGAACAGAAGTGGAGACAGTGGGCATTCTTGCCTTTTACTTGATCTCAGAGGGAATGCTTTCTTTCAGTTTCTTACATTTAGAATGATACTTGCTGTTATAAATTGCTATTACTGCCTTGAGACCTGTTCCTTTAAAATTTAAATAATATCTTTATATAAGCACCATGATTACCAACATGTTTGTAGTTGGGTAGCCCACTTCACCAGTGCAACCTTCCCACCAATGCCCCCCATTTCCGCCCTCCCCACCCCCGTCTGTATTCGAGACAGGCATTCTACTTCTCTCACTCACTACCATTGTAAAAACCACAATTCTTAACTTATGCTCACAATGTTAGCAAAACAAAACAAAGCAAACAACATACTGACATTATTTATGATTATCGTTGGAAAAATCTCAAATGATTTACCAGCAAATGGTGTTTTTAGTGTTATTTAAAGAGCATAGCATGGCAACTAATATGATTATGTTTATGATGTAAATTATAAATTCATACATAGGAAATATAATAAAATAAATCACAGTTATAAAAATATAATGACATAGCCTTTTGCATCTGTTACCACCATTATGGATTGTTTTCTCTTCACTCTAGAAGTTCTATCTAATAAGCAAAAGAAAAATATGAATCTAAATTTGCTGTTGATCAGGGTAAATTTTCTTACTTATTTTCCCTTGTAGCACCAAGATAATTAGAAAATATCATTAGAAAAAATAGATTCTGAAACTCAACTACAATCATGTCTGTATTCAAGGTACTTAGATAAAGATATTGTTTTAAAAAGAAACAGTAACATCTAGAGTTGCAAAATATATTCACACATGTTTTACTACATGGGCCTGTGAAATGGCTTAGAGTCAAATAAACTTAGGATGCAAATTCAATTTTTTGTATCAAGTATTTCTAAAGCCTTTTATTCTCTGAACACACTTGTGATCTCTGGAGCACAGAAGCCAATTGTGTGAATATAATACAACTAAAATGTTTAACTTCTGGTGAGCACCACAATGAAAATTGTCTAATTATTACGTTCAGGAGTGTGCTTTTTCTGTGACCATGTGTGTGTGAGAACCACAGAAATCCCTGCTTAGTACTAAAACCAGAATGTTCATATGTATCAGAATGAACAGTGTGTCCACTGGTGAACACACATGCACACTACAAATCAAGTGTACAATCTCCAACAAACAACATAACCAAATAAGTAAATGCTGCAATTGGTTTGTGTGTGACTTCTAGCATTCATAATAGCAGCAAATGGTGGGGATTGAAATGTTAATTGATAATTATTTTGTTGGGCATACATAAGTCAGTCAACATTACACATTTTATCAATATGAGAAAACATAAAATCATATAAATTGTTACTGGGAAAGAATTTGATAAGATCTCACACGTATTTGTGGTAAAAAATAACTTTCAACAAAATGTAAATTGAAGGAACTTCCCTCAACATGGACAAAACTATTTATCACAAGCCCACAGCAAACATCATATGCAATGGGGCAAAACTAATAGCTTTCTTCTATGATCAAACACAACACAATTGGCCAATGTCATCATGTCTATTTAGTATAGTACTGGATGTACTTGCCATAACAATTAGGAAATAAAAAGATAAAGGTTATGCAGATAGGAAAGGAAGAGGTCAAGCTCTTTGTGGATGACATATTTAGAAAATCCTACATTCTACAAATCAAGTTTCAGGGAACAACAGATCTAAATAGTAGAGTTCAGGCTAAAAAATTGACAAACAACTCTCCATGGCTTTTCTATATGCAAATAATGATATAGAAGAGCGATAAATAAAAAAATCCCATTCACAGTGTGCCTCATAAAATCAAATGCCTAGATATCAGTTTGTTTATAGAGATGAAAGACCTATACAAAGAAAACTACAAAACACTACTTCACAAATTAAAAGAGAAAAAAGGAAATGGAAAAATATTCCCTGCTCATGGATTGGGAGGATTAACATAATTAAAATGTCAATACTCTCTAAGACATGGTACAGATTCAGTGCAGTTCCTAGAAGTCACGTAAAAAGGTGTATTAAGGCCAGGGGTTATCTAGAAGCTTCTTGATTCTTACAAAGACAAGCTTCTTCTTTCCTGTTGTTTTCCTTGCCACTTTTATTAGCCAGAATTTAAAATAAATCACCTGAGGGTCAGGGTTGACATAATTAAGAGTACTTGTGTTTGTTCATTAACTCAGAAAAGGTAAAAGAAAAAAGTAAAGTGACTTTACAGGTGTATGGCAACAGATATCAATGACTTTTTTCTCAATAAATAGACTGAACATCCCTGGAATTCCTTTGCAACAATAAATACCCGCAATTAGTCAAGGAAATCCTTAGGGAAAAGATGGGAACCATCCCTTTCCCAACTTCAAACTACTACAAATTGGTAGTAATTTAAACAGCAAGGTATTGGAATAAAGAAAAAACTCTCTGATAAATAAAATATATTTGACAATCCAGAGACCAACCTTCAAGTGTAAAATCAATTAATCCTTGATAAAGGAGCAAATATGTTACATGGGACAAGGAAATCTCTTTCACAAGTGGTGCTGGGAAAACTAGTTTAACCACATGCAGACAAAATTAAGGATACGGAGGAAAACATAGGCAGATTTCTTCAAGGTTTTGAAAGTAGAGACATCTTTAATGATGAAATGCCACTGTCCAAGCAAATAGAAACAAACATAAACAAATGAGACTACATTAAATGATTAAGCTTCTGCACCTTAAAGGAAACAATGACCAGAATACAGATACATCCCACAGACTAGGAGAAATTATTTGCTCACCATTCCCCTGATAAAGGGATAATACTTTGGAGAATATTGGTGACAGGAAAGTTAAACCGATGAAGGGTGGTATACTGAAACCCAACTATGACCATTTTTGTAATCATGGTGCTTAAAGAAATTATTCTTTAAAAATAAAGAGTTAATACCCCCAAATAATTGAAATGACTGCTTTACCAAAAAATCCAACTCCATCAAAAATGAGGATAAAAAAATGAACAGAAATTTAATCTAAGAGGAGATACAAATTTCCGAAAGGTATACAAATAAATTATCTATATAATTAATTATTAAGGAGATGCAAACAAAACAATAATGAGATTGCCCATCACACTAAAGAAACTGGCATTAATTACAAAGAATATCAGTCAATGTAGCAATAGAGTTTGGGGAATAAGGGATGACCATCATTCACTACTGATGAACATGTCGACTGTTTCAGTTTTTTGGGAAACAATATTGGCATTCCTCAAAAACATAGAAATTGTGCTTGCATATGGCTCAGGAATATACCATATGGCTCCTGGAAATATACCCTAACTTTTCCAAAACACAATTCAGAAAATATATTTGTACTTCTATGTTCATTGCAGCATTATTCAAAATAAATAGAATCTGAAAACAACCCAAGTATCTGAAAACAGATGAGTGGATAAAGAAACTGTGTTATTTCTACACAATGGAATACTATGCAGCTAATAGGAAAAATGAAGTAATGAATATTGAGTATACATGGATGTATGTGGACAGTCCTATGCTGATATGAGTGAAATGAGTCAGAGAGAGAGAGAGAGTAATAGACATAGATATAATGACTGAATTAACTTAATTAACTTTTAGAATATCAAAGTTATATGGAAATGGTACCCAAAGACTATAGAAATGAGGTTCAGAAATGATCCATGGTAGAAAGCTTGCCACAATGTTGGTGGTAGAGGTTAGGTCAAAGATGGGATTATTATGACAATGATAGTTGGGAATGATCACCCTAGGCAAGAAATGGGAACTTAAAAGAAGAATATTGATATGAATATTACCATAGTAATAATATTGTAAACCACAATTTTAAAAGAAAAAATATAAGAAAAAGAGAAGTGTGGCCCATAAGACAGGCTGATGAGGAGAAGGGAACTGGGGACATTGATAACAGAAAACATACACTGGTGAAAAAATGGTTGCTAAATCATCATATGACTAAAAATTAAATAAAAATTTGTAACTATATATCATTACAGTTCAATGAGTCAATAATAAAGATGATTGAATAAAAAGCAAGTAAAACAATTCAATATGAGGCAACTTCTGCAGCAAATTTCTATTAAATTTATGCTTACATTTTCTATGAAAATTGTTTTACATGGGATTAGAGGGAGTACAGAAGCATTACCTTGCATGCTTATTATACTATTTAATAAAGAAATTATTATTAATAAGAATTAAATAAAAGAGAATGATATATTTCAAAAAGGAATGCAAATAACAAATGGTAGCCAGGCTGTTGTGAAAACGAACCCCTACTAAATTAGTAGAAATGTTTTTTAATGCAGTTTATATGGAAAACAGTTTTCTTATTCCAGTAAGTAAGACTGAAATCTCACATGACCTAGTGATTCCACTTCTTGGCATATACTCAAGAACACAAAAACATTAAATCAGAAATATATATACATACCTATGACCACTGCAAAGCTTAATACAATAACCTGTTTATGGAAGCAAACCAAATGTGCAATGAAAGATGAATGAAGATTATATGCCATACATGTACAACAGAATTGTATTAATTTGTAGTAAAGATGAAATCTTAATGTGCAACAACCCACCCCAAGGATATGTTACATAACATAAGTCACAGGGAGGGGGGAATATACTAGATAATCTCATTTATCTGTGTTAAATACACACAAAAAAGGGAACAGAGTATTTAATAATTGCAAATCCAAGGACCTGCATTAGAAAGCCCAGATTACCCAACCTTGGCCTAGAGGTGTGGAAATAATAAATTGAAGGTCTTGAAGTGATATTAGGACATTAGAGGAGAGTTCTGGGCACTTTGATGGCAGTTGGCTACAGTAATTTTGCACATCAATAAGCCTTAATAATATTATGATGCTACTTAAGCCATCATAAAATATTAATATTATATGCAAAAATGAATTCTGTTAAGGGCTGTGGAGAAAGCTCAAAGTAGTGGAACATGTCCCTTGTAAGCTATCTTGAATCTATCCCCTGACATGGCATTGTCCTCCGAACACTGCTGAGTATGACCTTTATGTTTCCTTGAGCATTGCTTGAGAAGGCACTGTATAAAATGAGAAAGTTATTAAAATTATGAGTGCATATTGAAAGCAAATGAGTAAACAGAGGCCTTCTTTATGAATGAGAATATTCTCTCCCAAAAGGTATAGGTACATAAATCTACTACAATTCCAATCTAAACTTCCAAAACTATAATGGCATATGTAGAGGCTAGGATAAATCATCATAAAAGTGGTAAAGAAAAAACAGACCAGGGGCTAGCAAGGTGGCGCTAGAGGTAAGGTGTCTGCCTTGCAAGTGCTAGCCAAGGAAGGACCGCGGTTAGATCACCCAGCGTCCCATATGGTCCCCCCAAGTCAGGGGCGATTTCTGAGCGCTTACCCAAGAGTAACCCCTGAGCATCAAATGGGTGTGGCCCGAAAAACCAAAAATAAAAAAAAGAAATAAAAAACAGACCCATCATAGTATTCAAGCATAGCAATAAAGTACACATTTGCCTTGTGTACTCTCAATTAGTTTTATGTGTTTGGTGATATATTTATATATTAGTAAATCTAGACACAATTTTTGGGGTCCTTGGCTGAGGAAGGTGGGAGGTCTGATAATGGGTGTAATGTTGGGATTGTGTACATGGAAAACCATAAATAACAACATTGTAAATCACAACCTCAAACAATAAAAAGTTTAAAAATATATTTTTTCAGGGCTCGAGCCGTGGCACAAGCAGTAGGGCGTTTGCCTTGCATGTGCTAACCTAGGACAGACTGTGCTTCAATCCCCTGGCATCCCATATGATCCCCCAAGCCACGAGTGATTTCTGAGTGCATAGCCATGAGTAACCCCTGAGCGTCACCGGATGTGACCCCAAAATAAAAACAAAATATATCCTTTCAAATTAATGAGTTTATATTTAGAATGCATAAAATCTCTTACAATTTAGTAGTCAAAGGCTACTAATTTAAAGTAGGCAATGAATTTTCTTTTTTTAAAATGACTGAATCATTTACACATATTTCCTTTTACCATTTACCTGATTAAACATTTAGGTTGTTTCCATGTCTTTGCTATTGTGAGAATGTTGTAAAGAACATTACAATGCAGATTTCTCTTTGAAGTCCTGCCTTAAAAAAGAGAAAATTCAGGGATACTGGGAATGTAGCTCAAAAGCTACCATGAAAATGTGAGGTCATGTGTTCAGTCCCTATATTGTCTTACATCTTTGGAGGTTATCCCTTGCACTCTTTAGGTTTCAAGAACCACAAGTTTGACATTTGATGCATCACAATCTAGTGTACAACCACAATGAACACCATAGCCAAATGTGAGGACTGCAACCAAGTATGTGGTGCCTCTTGCCCATAGACACTGTAATGAACTGTGTCACCTCTACAGACAGCTTAACAACAGAGGGAAAGGAAGAGAGATAACAAAAGAAGAAAGTATTGCTATTCAATACAACTTGGCTTAATCTACAGAATTCTATGCTAAGTAAAATAAGCTAGGCATGGAGGAACAGAGTCTACATAACAGACTTTTACAAGAGTGTTAAAATAGTCATACTGTCAAAAGAAGGGAGTAGAATAGTAGTTATCAGAGGCTGAGGTAAGTGGAAAATGGGCATATAGTAGCAAAAGGATACAAAATTTCAGTTATGCAAGATGAGAATATCTAATAAACAGCAACAGTACTATTGTAAAAAGTACTATGTTGGGTACTAAAATATGCTGAGTATAGGGGCCAGAGCGGTGGCACAAGCCGTAGAGCGTTTGCTTTGCACATGCTGCCCTAGGATGGACCAGGGTTTGATCCCCTGGCGTGCCATATGGTCCCCCAAACCAGGAGCTATTTCTGAATGCATAGCCAGGAGTAACCCCTGAACATCACTGGGTGTGGTCCAAAAACAAAAACAAACAAAAGAGAATTTGAGTATGTCTTAAGTGTTCTTATTACGAAACATAGTAATGAAGGAAGGTAAGACAATATTTCTAGAGATGATGGATAAGTTTCTAGTATAGATAATGGTAATAATTTTATGGATGCTTACTTATCTCCAAACTCCTTAAATTATTTATGCTAAAATTATACAGTTTTTGGTATGTCTATCATGTCATAGTGCATATGTTTTCTTAGAGGTTAGTAAGGGAGTTTGTACAGTTTTCCAAATTTTGGTACTAAGTATCCACATGGTGTCCACAATGTGAGAACAAGAACTGTGACATCTTTGAGAAAACCCTATTTTCTGGTCACAACTATGTGCCCAGTTCCCTCCACTGCACCTATCATGAGTTCCTTCATGTTTGACTTTGGGGTTTCAGCTAATAATTTCCTTAGTGATCTAGAGATGATCCCCATTGCCTTTTGATGACTTTTAATTTCTTTTTTTAAAATAGAATCACGATGAGATAAAATTAAAATGTTGTTGATGGTTGAGTTTCAGTCATACAACATTCCAACATCCATCCCTTCATCAGTGTTAATTTTCTGTCACCAATGCCAGCAATTTCCCTCCTGTCTTCCTCGAACCCCAAACTGCCTCTGGCAGACATTTTCCTTGCCCCAACCACACGTTTTCCTTTTTAGGCACCTTGGTTTTCAATGACTGATATCGAAAGGGTATAACACATATCACTTGCTTTAATGACTCAGATGAATAAAAGTTTCATTTAATATCCACCCGGCATCACTTCTGATTACCTGTTTCTCCTCTTCTCATTGTAGAAACGGTACATTTGGTCTTTAAAGAGTTCATTTGTACACACAGCCAGTGATAGCAAGATGAATATTAGGCCACCTGGAATGATTGCCTATACCTCGTATTGCATCTTATTTTCACGGAGGAATTGCTTCAGTTTATTCAGGATGTGACCTGCAAACTATCTAAAACACGCTAAACCAGCTGTTTCAGTTTATCACTGGTAGGCAAACCAAACAGGTTAGCTAGCATGGGAAGAAGCGGTTTAGCATATTATGTGACTTTCTCAAGCCATCTTCATTTGCCTGACTCCACCTTTTAAATCGTGAACAAATGAACAATTGACCAAAGCTATGCCATAAAATGATGAAACTTATAAACCAATGGTTTTACAGAAAAAAAGCCAGCATACAGTGAAACAAAGTGCTAATGATAATAGATCCAGTACATCTTGATCTGAATTATTTCTTTTTTTTTCTTTTTTGTTTTTTAGTGCCACACTCGGTGATGCTCAGGGGTTACTCCTGGCTATGCGCTCAGCAATCACTCTTGACTTGGGGGACCATATGGGATGCCGGGTATTGAACTCGGCTCCTTTCTGGATCAGCCTCGTGAAAGGCAAACGCCCTAAAGCTGCGCTATCACTCTGGCTCTATCTGAATTATTTCTTAATAAATATCTTTTTTAACATATTAGCATCATTTAAATGTATTTTGTTGTCTTGAAAACATAGTTACAAATGCAAATTGTTATTGATTCAAATTTAAGCAACCTGAGTTAAGCTTGAGTAAAAAGAAGCGGCAATACCCACATTTACTTTATATTCTTTAAAATAATTTCTTTAAGCATCATGGTTACAAAGTTGTTCATACTTGAGCTTCAGTCATAGAATGCATACCATCCTTCACCATTGCAACTTTCCTGCCATAAATGTCCCCTATCTGTCTGTGGGGCAGGCATTTTTGCTTCTCTGTCTGTCTGTCAGTCAGTCAGTCTGTCTCTTTTTCCTTTTTGACATTGTGGTTTGCACTCCTGTCAATTAAAGGGTACCATGCCACAACATCCACATTTTTTTTATTGAATTGATAGGAATTAGGTAAGTAACAACCAAAATAATTTTGCTCAGAAAGGAGAAAATACAATCTTTCAGTAGAGAAAAACAAACAGTTTACAACAGTTTGGCAAACAGAGATTTGGTTCGTTTTTGGCAGAAAGGTGAACTCAGTTAATGGCTGGAAGCCAGAAATGGTACAGATGTTTTCACCATACAGCAGGTGATGGAACAATATCATTTCATTAAAGATCATTTCATTGTAGATTTATGAGAAAAATCAATCCAAGACAACATTGAATTAAGTGATGCTATTTGAGTACTTTCTTTCATTACATGTTGTTTTACTTAATGCCACAATTTCCATGAACCTACCAACACAGTTTGGAGGACTTACTGTGGAAATCTTTCTCCATTTTGAACTTTATACTATAAGAATATATTATAGGTAAAATCTTCAAAATTAAGGAGCAAAGAAAAATAAGTGGTAAGAGACAATGTGGAAAGAAAGTTTTATAATACTAATATCCTTATGTAGAATAATATAATAGAAAAAGATTTATTCTTAACATTAACAATTTACAATTATGGATGAAAAGATTTCTATTATTTTATTACATTTAAAGGTACAATAGTGGTAATGGTTTTAATTCGGTTTACAATGTCACTATATGTCTACCATTAAAGTACTGAATTATCTCCAAGGTGATCCTTAGGTCACTTCTAGCCCAGAGCTTTCTTCCAGCATAAAGTTCTTTCTCACACTGCTCAGTAACTTCTGTTCTGTAGCCAATGCCAAAGATTTGTAATCATTGTTGTCTCGGGCTTCATTTCCTTATACATCACATAGAAATGAGATCATCCCATGTTTTTATCACCCTCCCACTTATTTCACGCAATATGATTCCTTCTAGCTCTCTTTAGGTTGCAGCAAAAGGCAAGTTTTTTTTCCTGTATTGCTGTATAGTATTCCATTGAGTTTTTTTCATACCACAACTTCTTTAGCCACTCATCTATCTTTGGACATTTGGATTATTTCCATTGTTTGTTTGAAAAGTGCTGCAATGAATGTTGGTATGCATATGTTTATGACTTAATGTTTTTATGTTCTTGGGAAATTTGCTAATGAATGGAATTGCTGAATCATATGTGAGTTCAAAGTTTAGTTCTTTAAGAAGGATCTGTCTGTTATCCATAGAGGTTGATATAACAACCATCCATGAAATAAGCATAATCAGCGATGAACATTTTTATTTGCCTATTTATCATCCATATGCCTTCTTTGAGGGAGTGCCTGTTAATTTTCTCTTCCAATTTTTGGATAGAAATATTTTTTGTATTGTTGAGCATGGTGACCACTCTGCATATCTTGAATATTAACTATCAGATGTATGTAGAGCAAATATTTTTTATATTCTGTGGGTTATGTTTTAATTTTTGAGGGGTTATGTTTTAATTTTATCCTGAGTTCATTTTGTCACACAGAATATTTTTAATTTTATATATAATCACATTTGTTGTTCTTTTTTGTTTTGTTTTTGGTCAAACCTGACAGTTTTCATGGGTGACTCCTGGCTCTAAGTTCAGAAGTCACTACTGCCAGGCTTAGGAGTTGCAGTGAGATGCGGGTAATAGAACCCTGGTCAGCCTCTTGCAAGGCAAATGCCCTACCTGCTGTGCTATTATTCCAGCCCTAATATAAATTTATCAATATAAATTTATTTTTACTTTTGCTTTCCTTGACAATGGAGTTAAATCATTGAAGACATCTCTGAGGCTTATATTCTGGATAGTTCTGCTTATGTTTTCCTCAATTCTTTAATGTATCCTGGTCTAATCTTGAGGTCTTTAAACTATTTGGAATTAACTTTTGTGTATGTTTGTTGTGACATATCATTATGATTTAATTATTTTAGCAGAACGCTATCCAGTCTTCCACAATACATTTTTTTTTTGTTTTTTGGGGGGGCCACACCCAGTGACACTCAGGGGTTACTCCTGGCTATGCACTGAGAAATTGCTCTTGGCTTGGGGGACCATATGGGACTATGGGAATTGAACCGAGGTTCGTCCTGTATCAGCAACTTGCAAGGCAAATGCCCTACTCCTGCGCTATCTCTCCGGCCCACACAATACCGTTTCTTAAAAAGATGTTCCTTTCTCCACTTAACATCTTGCCATTAATTAGTTGGTTATATATCTGAAGTTTTACTTATGGGTTTTCAATTCTATCCCAATAGTATCAAAGTGAGTTTTTATACTAGTACCATAGTTTCTGTTGTAATTACTTTAGTTTAGTTTAAAGTAAATAGTTTAAACCACTTTTTCATATGCTTATTAGCCATCTGTATATCTTCTTTGGATGTCTGTTCAAATCTCTGTTTTTGAATATTTTTGTTGCTGCTGTTGATAGTGCTTCATAATTCTTGGAATATAACTCTTTTTTTGTATGTGAAAATATTTATCTTGATTCCATTGGGTTTCTTTTATTTTAGCTTGAGTTTCTTGCTGTGCAGAGGCTTATACATTTTAAATACTTTTATTTTTATTGTCTTTGACTATGATTATCTTGTTGAAGACATTGTTGAGGAATATTTTCTTAAAAGTTCTGCCTATTTTCAGTGTGTTTCATAGATTCTTATCTAATCTTCATGCCTTTAATTGCTTTGACTTAATTTAGGAGTGGTGTTAGATACAATGATTTCTGATACATTTTTATAATACGTGAATATTCAGTATTCCCAATATCTTTTATGAAGAAACATTCTTGCTTTATTTTATATAATTAGCTCTTTTATCATAGATTAACTGCCCATGTCTGAAGGTTTTCTTTAGAACTTGTAATTCTGTTTCAATGATCTACATAATATCTTAATTGCAAAGTCATGCAGTTTTGATTATTATAGCTTTGAGTACAATGTAAAGTTGGGAAATGCAATATCTCCTAGCTTCTTTTTTTAAATATATTTGCTATTTAAGGAATTTTATGGTTACATACGATTTTAGTAGCTTTTGTTCCAAATAGTTGAAGAATTTTACTGGAATATTAATGGGGATTGTATGGAGTCTATATAATGTTTTGAGTAGGTAGGTCAGAATCAATGATATTGATTCCTCGGACCTATGAACAGGGATCCTCTTCATTTCCTGGTGTCTTCTTTTTCTTACAGTAGTGACATATATTTTAAACATGTAAGTTTGTTATCTAGTTTGTTAAGTTGACTTCAAGGTATTTGATGTTGGTGGGTACAATTTTGAAAGGGTTTTATTTTTCAATTCATTTTTATTTTAGTTCATTATTTACACACACTAATATTTGTGTTTTAAATATTTAAATATTTTAAATCATTGTAATTTACAAAGTTATTCATAATTGTGTCTTAGTGATTCAATTTTTCAGCATCAACATCATTCCCCTAATGTTCCTAGAGTCCACCCAAAACTTACCCCTCAACACATAACAATTTTTACATTAATAATTTAATCAACTTCAAATATATCTGTCATATAATTTGTCAAGCAGAGGTATAAAATAGCTTAATTTTCAAACAGACTTTGATGTACCATATAGCAAAGAAATGAAGTTCCATATAACTCACATACAGTTTCCATTCATAATTTGTAATATTAATATATTTCTTTTCATTAAACTGGTATCATATTATTATTAACTGAAGTCCATACTTTAGATTTCTTTCTTACTAATGAACTTTTTCTCTTTCAGAGTACATCATCACTTCATCTGTTTGTTGGCTCCTCCTGATCTGACAGTTTCTTAGAGGTGTCTTGGTTTTGATGACCTTTACAATTTTGATGAATTCTAGTCAGGTATTTTGCAGAACACCTTATAGCTGGAAGTTAGTCTAATGCTTTTTGTCATGATTAGATTGGAATAATGGCTATTTGGGGGAAAAGACCATAGAAGAAATGTGTCACTCCATCCTGTCATAGCCATATGAACAACAGTCACATTTTTAAGTTTAAGTTTGGGAAACATAATTTCAGTGTTTTTCACTCCATAGTTATCTCTTTGCTTAACACCATCACAATGTACCTGAGTCCCCTAAAGCCCTGTATCCTGTTATTTCACAACTGTCTTTCTTCTCTTCTAGTCTATTTTCCTTCTCCTCACTATACCCTGGGACAAAGAATTATAAAGTTTAGGCAAGCCACATTTAAACCATGGCATCCCTTATGAAGTTATTCTAAGTACTATTGCATGATATAAGTGATATCATTGAATATTTACACTTCTTTTGGCTTCTATCTTGCTTCATTAAACATGATATACTCCAGTTTCAATCATGTTGCAGTGAATTGCATAAGTGCATTTTACCTATGGGTATGCAGTATTCCTGATCCGGTGCAGCATAGATCCTTCTGTCCTGGTGAACCGTGGCGGAGCACATCTGGAGACCTGCCACCAAAGCCAAGTGTGGCCATGACCCTGTGAAGGGATAAAGCAAGGTGGTGATTGGTCCAAAAGGATGAGTGCATTTATCTAGTTACATATTTATTTTAGTCAGTATACTTCAGAACACCACATAAAAATACACCACACTGGGGCTGGAGCGGTAGCACACGGCCAATCCAGATTCAATACCCAGCATCCCATATGGACCCCCCAAGTCTGTTAGGAGATATTTCTGAGTGCAGAGCCAGAGTAATATCTGAGTACCACAGGGTGTGGCCCAAAACTAAAAAAATTACACACACAATAAGGAAACAGGGGCCCGGGAGACAGCATGGAGGTAAGGCATTTGCCTTTCATGCAAAAGGTCATTGGTTCGAATCCTGGTGCCCCATATGGTCCCCCGTGCCTGCCAGGAGCAATTTCTGAGCATGAAGCCAGGAGTGACCCCTGAGCACTGCCAGGTGTGACCCAAAAACCAAAAAAAATATAAGGAAACAAGACAACTCCACCATGCTTTTGAGAATGAAGATGGCAGCTCTGAAGACTCAACTACTACCAACCACTTATATAGCTTTGCAGATAAAAACTTTAGAGAATGAATGTGGAGGATTTAAAAAAATTCAAATAAAACATGAAGCAAACTGAATTAAGCACAACTAAGACTCAAGAATATATGATAGTAGAAAGAGAAAAAGTCAAACTAAAATAACAGGACTAAAAAACTTGGTAGGTTAAATGAAAAATTCACTGGATGACCCCACCAACAGAGTAACAGCTGCTAAGGACAGAATCAGTAAGCTGGAAGATGAGCTGAATAACAACTACATACAGCTGAAGGAGCTGGAAAAGAGCCTTAAAATAAATGAACAGAAGATAAAAAAATGTTTAAGGCAAGCAAACAGATGACAATAGGATAAACTCAACAGAAACAAAATAAGAATCATTGAAGTCTGAGAGTCTCAGGAAGAAAACCCACATGAAGAATAAGCAATCAAGAACGTCATTATTGAGAAGATCCAGTGCTAATGGGTGCATTCTACCTCATCCTGGAGGCCCGTGGAGTACCACCAAAAAGAGATCCAAAGTAAAGCACCCAAGACACATCCAATCACAATGATGAAAACCATAGACAGGGATAAAATACAGAATGCAGCATGAGCAAAAAAGGAAAATTACAAAGAAGAACCGTTAAGATTTACAGCATACTTATCACAAGCAACCCTCCAGGCCTGAAGGCAGTTGTGGGATGCAGGTAAAGATCTCAACAAAATAAACACTTCACCAAGAAGAGTTCTTTGTCACAAAGTTCATGTCTTTATTTCTTTATGTTCAGGTGTTGAAATGTTACCTTGATAGTTCATGATACTTGTGACACTGTGTTGGTACTTGTGTATTTGAAACTTAGATTTATTTTTGTCTTCATTGACTTATGAAAGTCAACTCTTTCATTAGTTATCCTACTCAGTGATTCCAACAGGGCAGTAATTTGGTATTGTCTGTGAGTGTTGTAGAGGAAGTACTTTGGTGGTCTGAAGCTGGCGGAGGTTAGAATTTCAGGATAGTGATATCAAGGCTTCTCTTTGCTCACACTTTTAAAGAAATGTATACCTGAGCCACCCACCATCTTCCTAGCATCTTCCTAGCAGAAAGCCCTCCATCTTCTTAGCAGAAAGGTAGCCCAGCTGCTGGATCAAGCTCAAAAAGAAAATAATAGCCACTGATACTTCCCAGGTAGTCTGGCCCAGACTGATACCTCTGTGGCATTCTCAGAATGAGTGGGAGTAGAGTACCTTTTGGCATGAACCACAGAAGGCCAAAACCACACCTTCAAACAGAAATGGCCCAGCTCTGTGACTTAATCTTATTACACTGCCAAGCCACCAAATTTATTTCAGATCTATAAATCTTAGTAACTTCAAAATTTTATAGTAGCATAAGAGGAATTCTGATGAGGAAGATATATAGTAACCTACCATTTTCAGGGACCCTAAATATTAATAAAGAAGGCTTAACTTGTACCAGCTACAGCCCAATAAATCCTTAGACCTTGACAGTTATTTTAGTAATACCATGAAGAGATATAACAATTATTTCAAATTGACCCTTGTCGATCTAAGTTTTGATAATTCCATTTGCCTTTGTGTTTTAACAAACAATATGCAACAAATTTGTGCCTTAAGAAAACAAGCTATTATGAATATGAAATTGGGAACACTAATGAATTTCATATGTGTTGGGATTGATGTTTTAACATTTAATGCCTGAAATGATTGCATTATAAACACCTTGGTAAATCATAGTGTTATAATAATTTTTTAAAAGAAATCAGCATAGGAAAACATGATGTCTTGGACATTGATTGCAAGTCTGTGGTCTCTTAATTCATTCAGGCTGTAGGAGCCAGCTGGTTCTGGCACATACTAGAAATCAGGTATTTGGATCTGAAGAGATAGTACAGAGGGCAGAGTGCTTGTGCTGCACATTACAGACATGAGCATGTTCTTCAACTTGAGAACTGCAGCAAAACAAAACAACGAAAGAACCTGATTTTGCTGAATTCCAGTTAAGTGTCATGACACTGATGTAGACCAGAAACATGATGCATAATATACAGCCTATGCCGATTTCTTTTTTTAAGTTGAGCCTTATTTGTTAATTTAAGTGTGTTCACGTAAAGAAAGATTCTATGCTAGGTTTCATCCTATGACCTGTGCAAATATCAAGATCTCCAGTTACAGAGACTTGATTTTATCATCCACAACAGAGTGTAAAGTTTCCTAGCATCATAAAAAGACAATGGGGTGTGAAAATGAGCAAGTACAGAGCCTGTAGTTATTCCCATGCCAGTATTCTTCAAGGGCGGAGAAATCCTGTTTCTCTTAGGCCAAGGGATTTGTACTCAGTAGTACACCTATATTTATAAGATCCCGTGGGAGACTGATGTAATGGCCAATGGCTAGGACAGTGGGCTCTGAACAGTAGAATTGGTCCCCATATGAGTCAAGGGCCTCTGGAGGTAATGTGTGCTTGGGTGTTCTGCAGTTCTGGGTTCACTGCAGTTGAACCCGTTGTACTTGTGTCATTTTAGGTGAAAATAGCTACTAGAGTCAACAGGTAACACCTTGTCATCTGGTGCTTCTGTATCTAAAATCCTACTTAAGCCAACTGGGGTTGTTGGAGGTGCCTGGGGCTGCTGGAATAAGCAGGCCAGGGTATAATATGGTTCCTTGATTAATGAAAACCCACTAGTGTCTGAGTGTTATGAGAACCACCTGACTTCAATGTATTTAGTAGTGCCTGGGTAACTAAGGTATTTCGATTCCCTGAAATTTGGCAAGACCCTGGTACTATAGAATCTACCTGGGTTGAGTGAGCTGTCATTCTGGTGTTAATGACTTCTTGTTTTTTTTTTTTTTTGTGGATTCTGTTATGTGGAAGCTATCTGCAGTGATGACTGAAGATTCTGGGGTAAGCTGATATTAGATAATAGAGTAAACCTAGAAGGATCTGGGTGCCTAAAATACTCTTTGTAGTTTTTGAAAATATGCTCTATTCTGCGTGGGGTTTAGGTATATGGGTGCAATTATAGAGACACCTAACACATATGAATTAGCCTGGTTATATCTGTCTGCTCACTTTACACATTTATCCTATATAGAAAATGGCTCTCTCTGAATTCAGGCTGCCCAGTTTTGGGAGAAGTAATTAGGAGCAGTATGGATTTATTTTTGCTGTTCTCCTTAAATGTCCTTTTTTTCTGTCGAGAGATAGCACAGGGGAAAAGACATTTAGTTTGCAGTCAGCTGAAAATGACTTGTGTCTGGCATTGCATAAGGACCTCTAATCATTGTCATGACTGTTCTTTAAAAACAAGGTTGAGAGTAAGCTCTGAGAATTACTGGGTGTACCGTCCCCTCCAAATTCTTTAGAAAGTGTCTCTCCAATTTCTCTCTTTCAACCTGTGCCATAATTTCTTACCTGGAATTTGCACTTTAATTAGATATTTTGTGCAGGTTATTCAAAGCCTGAAAGGGAGATATGTGCTACGTAGCACAAATTCCTTGTCACATATTTCTCATGCAGTACATTTATATACATTGTATGTCCATTGATATTGGTTTATAATGATTGTGTTCATTTTTCCTTTAAGGATTTATAAAGACAAAAGAAGTTCTAAATCTTATCATCCCCAATAAGGTGTTTTTGTTCAATGTCAGTTTCATAATACTGGTGATGTAAAAACCAATCCTGACCTTAAATGAACCATTAAATAGCTCCTTTTTATTATGCTTTTTATTTAAAGTATAGTGGTTTCCCTGAACCTATTAACTAGAATAATACAAATGTATATTATTTACATAAATTTCTTTACTGACTTTTCCCCTTTTCATCATGTATCGTCACAGTATCTTCTGGATTCCTTCATTTCTGCCTGAA